>JAOEHY010012925.1:0-17767 GCA_025447955.1 Psilopsiagon aurifrons
CTTCAGATACTGAAAGGCTGCTCTGAGGTCTCCACGCAGCCTTCTCTTCTCCAGGCTGAACAGCCCCAACTTTCTCAGCCTGTTTTCATAGGGAGATGATCCAGTCCCCCGACCATAGCACTCTCCTGAAAGAAATGACAGGCTAAATACTAAAGTAATGACTTACGAAAAAATACTTACGAATAAAAAATGTTAAATCCAGTTAAGTTATAAGCAGCATCACTGAAGAAGTGTAGCAATGCATAGCCAGATGTAGTAACTACTTCAGGAACAGTTTCATTTCCACGCACTTCAGGAACTATTAGACCACTGGAAAAGAAAATGGTTTTAATCAGCTGTGGGTTGGTAGGGGGAGGAAGAGGAGTCACCATTCTACTACTGTATTCATAGAATCATAGAATCGTTAGGGTTGGAAAGGACCTAAAGATCATCTAGTTCCAACCCCCCTGCCATGCCCCTGCCCCCATGCCATATTGACAAACTTATTTTTAACAAACTAATAGTGTGTATAACGACAGTTATAACAATATAACAATATATATAGTTATAACAATAGTGCGTATATATAACAAACTAATGAGTGTGCATAAAATGTAAAATGTGTCCATGCCTCTGCAAGGTAAGGTAGTGTTTCCAGGAAAACAAAACGAACTCCTTCTTCACACCGTAATGCAAGATTTCACATCTGAGGGTGCATGAACTGTCAATTTGATTTTAAAAACTTAACTTTGGAAATACTTACATATATCCTTCAGACAGATGCTTAACACTCACTGTCTTTCAGCGCTAGTTCTATTTCCACACAACAGAATTATAGAAAGGTTAGGGTTGGAAAGCACCTTCAGATTATTTCCAACCCCCTGTCACATGCCATAGTCCAGTTATTTCTGATTGCCTGTCCAAAACCATTAACACTCCATGCAACGTCAGCATTAAGTACAAGCCAAATAATGGATTTAGGCTATGACGACCTAACCAAAAAGAGTAGTGCTTTGCAATTTATTACCTTTACACAAATGCTTCCACAATATTAACAAACAAAAGCAAGGTATCTAACAAATTAAAGCTCTTAATGATAGGTTTTTTTTCTCTGCAAACTAAGAATGTCCACACCTGACTACATGGAATAAAAGACTAAACACACTCACCTAAATACAGCTATTAAAGGTGCATATATTGAATCTCCATCATATACATACATATGGTCCCAACTACATTCTGTGGCAAAGTGATTAAATCTTAATCTCAGTATTGCATTTGGGCTGAAAAAGGGAAAAAAAAACGCACAGCATTGATGTAAAACATTATCTGCAGAAGTATTGAACACACAGGATAAAAAACTTACAGCAAAATCAATCATGCAGCATAACTCAAAGCATTCTGAGAACTAAACATTTCAAAGAGAGCAAGATATTCACTTTATCTTAAAAGACTTAACAAAAATAATTAATACAATAATAACTTCAGTCCCAAGTCTAATAAGCCCTAGACTTAAGATACTAAAGTTTATCAGATTTTGTCAGTATTCAGAACAATTACAATATCCCATTTTAATATCCTAGCTTTACTTTAAAACGTCAGGACTATGATACTTAAACACTTACACATCCTCACTACAGTATTAGTTATTGAAGATAAAGCTCAACACACATTTAAAGTAGCGAGCAATAGCAGAGCAAGATGTATTTTTTTCTCACTGCTCACTCATCCCCCTGACACCTGGGAATCATATTTCACCAGGTTTTGGTAGAGATCCAGATGGGGACTGTAAGAATTCTGAAAGAGGAATTTTTCTCATATGACAACAGCAGCAGACTCATATATATATTCCATCCAACATAACAATTATTGCCCTTTACTTCATTTTAAGTATTTTTTTTACCCCCTGACAGACTCAAGTACAGTTTGTAAAACACTTTTTTGTGTGTGAGGGATATCATTTGGAGAGTGCTCTTGTTCCATTTTAAGAGAGATTATCTTATATATATGTGGCTTCCTTGTGCGCTGACATTATGCACTATGTTACTGGCTCGCATTACCCTTCCACAAACTGTGCAGCACATTGCTTCCATCAGCATCCACTCTACCTCCTGCAAAGTGGAGGAACAGAAGGAATACCAACTTCAAAGCAGAGCCTGCATACAGTCCTGAGGCATGTTTTCACTTCAGCATACTGCAGTGTAAATACTCCTGAGCCACGTAAAAAGAGAACTCTGGCTGTGTCAGAAAGATATTCAGCTGTAGCCTGGTCACCTACATACTGAAGTTTCTACTTCGATGATTTTGCAAACTACCTGATATAATTACTGTCGTGTTTAAATTACTATCTGCATATAAGCAGGACAAAATTATATCAGATAGGTCATTACTGAACTGCAGAGACAAAGCAGACATCTAAGGTAGTTGAGATTACGACAATATGGAAATGCAGAAGCGGCTATTTTCTTCTAGAACATGTAGAGTTCAGACCTTGCTAAATTCTTCAGTGAAATCCTCACACCATGATTTAGGGGGAAGAAAGGTTCCACTAAACTTGAACAGAACTGTGCCTCTAACGGTTTAGCCACACCAGTGTATGTGTCTCATTATTCCCCGTGCATGCCTCTGTGTGTTTGTTGTAAAAACTGAAAAATTGGCAACAGACATGAAACTTCTAAACTCTATAAAATGAGGGCACAGTATGATTTTAAAATGAAGTACAGGAGAAAAACTAGAATGAAAAAGAAAATACTTTATAAAAGCACTAACTATTGAGCAATATGGAAATGAAAAATTATCCTTTAGCCTGGAAGCATTCTGTACTTGGAGCCATTCCTGATTTATCACTGATATGAGTTAAATAAGACAAATAGGTAAAATAATGAGTTAAATAACAGGATTCTGTAACTGCATTTGGAATTCACGTAAAGGTACTCAAACAGGCAACAAATTTATCATAGCGGTTTGAGAGCTTGCAGCACTGGCCAAATGCCAGCGTCAGCCTAACTTTTGCCAGCAGTTTGAATGGAAAGGGAATCTGGCCAACTGAGCAATCCTGAAAACCCTGCTTCATTTTTGACTTTATAGCATTTAAACAGAAACAAGAAACAAAACAAAACAAAAAACCTGTTTATATTTATCCAGATGAAGTTTCTACTTGAGGAGTTCTTTAGATCTCTGGAATACACAGCATCACACTGTCAGAAAATGTAAGCTATAAAAAACAAATACTTACTATCCTTCAATTAACCATGTACATTTAGTTTTATATTTATAATTTATTGGTCCATCTGTTAAATATCCAGAAGGTTCTGTTAACCTACAAGAAAAAGAAACAGCGCTTTAATAAACCAGAGACAACACAACAGAAGACACATCATCAACATGCCATCAGATTCTTTCTGGATAGAAAGAAAACTGAAATATTTGAAGGGGGTAGGGAGGGAAGAGTCAAGTCTCTCTTCATCTCTCTTTTCACACTATATTTGCTCACAAAAACGAGAGTTATAATTATTCTACATCACTGATTTACATTCTTCCCCTAGGCAATCACAAGTCTTCTAAATCTTCTAGTTCAGTAGCAAGCAAATACTATGTATAATTTAAATTATCCTTCACACAAAATGGATCCAAGCCAACATAAAGGGGTTTTTCTTCAAGAGTATTTTGGTTTGGTTTGCTTGTTTCTTTCACCATTGCCTTACATCTTACTCTCAAATTAGACCACAGCAGCAGTGGGAAAACTCTCCTAGACCAACAGAAACAAAGACATAAATTATTAATTTAAATAAGCATATCTGCTCTTATTCCTGGTCAGTGATGAGATATGGGAAAGCAGAACCACGCTGCACTATGCAGAAACTAAATAAAATGCAAATGAACAGCTATGAAAGGTCAGACCAAAATGCCAAAGGTAGCCCAGCAGCCTGCCTCTGACAGTGCCCTGCAGTGGATACAGAATCACAGAATGGTCCGGATTGGAAGGGATCTTAAAGCTCATCCAGTTCCAACCCCTGCCATGGCCAGGGACACCTTCCACTAAAGCAAGGTGTTCCAAGCCCCATCCAGCCTGGCCTTGAATACTGTTGGGGACTGGGCAGCCACAGCTTCTTTGTCTCAAACTATTCTAATGTCTCAACACCTTCACAGTAAAGAATAACCAGAAAAGGCACAGCAAAGGACACCCAGGAAAGAATCTTAATCCCTACATGTACTCCCCACAGTATATGACCTTAAGCAAGTGCAGCTCAGAGACACCCTCAGCCAGATGATGTTCCTTCTATTAGTTTTGGGTTAACAGTTCTCCTAGGACTTTGCCCACGCAAACTCAAGCCAGCAGCATCCAGACCATTCTGCAGGAATGACTTCCATACACATATGAAGACACATCTCAACTGTTTTTGTCCTGAGCCTACCTCTCCACAATTTCACCTGACATCCTTAGGTCTGGTACTGGATAAGATGATGAACAACAGCACCCAAATTCACAAAATGCAATGACCTGGGCTACTTTCCTCCCTTTTCTCCACTGTCCCTTGAAAAATCCTTGCTCACTGCTTTCTCTATTTCTTTGTTGTTCTCCTATACCCTGAGATGCAGAGATCTGCACACTGTATTCAAGACGCAAGTGAAACATGAATCTCTACAGTACTTGAATAATGATTTCCATTTTGCTCTCTATATCCATCTTAACATTTTATTTGAACTTTCAACTACTACTATTCTGACACTTCAAACACAACTAGCTGCTTTATCGTTTTCCTGAGTGATAATAGGTGGTTTAAGATTCTTTACAGAAATTCATTCAACAGAAATAGAACCTTTTTCCTCCATCTGTCTATATGACTTCACATTAATCTATACAGAACAATAAAATTGCAGAAGAAATTCAATAATCTATTAACATAAAAGCTTTCTAAAAGAGTTTAGTATCTCCAGCACACTGTCACTTTGCTTATTTACCCCATTTTGTGCATCCTTTATTATTAAGTTCTATAGCTCAAGTCTTAAACACATCTCTGGTGGCCTCATCCACTGGGAAAATTAACCAGCCTGCTCTCTAAAATGCTACAACAATGATAACAAATAGAAATACATACTCAGAAGTGCTCATTTATTTCAATGCACTGTGGAATGATAATCATTAACAATAATTATCACTTATTTGGTTTTCCTGCTTTGCTTTCAGTTTTGTAGATCTAAATCAATACACTAGATCTAAATCCAGAGACCACGCTGAACAAGCTGACCAAATCACAACTAAATTTTCCCACCAGGAGTCCAGCTGAAGAGGAATTCAGTATCTGCTATCCTGCCTTCTTTGAAACTGTATATACAAAAAATATTCAGTACTACACCCACTGCAAATTATTTGTATTTGAATTCATATCAAACACTAACTGCATATTTAACAGAAATCTGTAATTGTAAACATAAAACTCTAAACATGCATATTTGTTTCCTTTCCAAGGGAATACAAAAAATTCTGAGGCAAGTTCCATGCAAACTATCAGGTTCTTAAGCAGCTCCTTCACTTGTCCTATGAGAACTTGCATCAGTCTGTTAGGCACATTGTAAGCCACTCTGTTGCAAATCACAGGTAGTTCGAGGGTCTTCACATACACTTTTCCTTTTGATGAAATGGAACTAAGCTCTCTAATATGGAGAGCTGCTCCACTAACTGAAACACTGTCAAGTTATAAGAAGTATCAATAAAGTATTATATTTTCCTAGATAACAAGAAAAACAGATAAACAGCTGGTAACACAAGCAACAGACACAAAAGCTTCTAATGGAACCCAATACACTAAGCTGCTCTGAACGCTCCAGTGCCCCACTCCCCAAAAGCAAGGGCTCCTGAAGCTCCACACAAATGCTGATGCAGCTGAAAGCAAGGCAATGACTGATGAGAGGCATGGCTGGTAATTCACCCTCCTCCCGGCTGCACACAGGAGAAGCCACAGCAAGAAGCTAATTATGCTCCTGCCTGGTGCTCTCATGTGAATCAGTGCCTGGCCAGAATACTTTTGCTTGAAGTTAAGAAAAACACAGTTTAAGTTTACAATATTTCTTATTGCTAAGAAACATCAACTTAACCTAAAAGTGTATTTCTATATTTACATACATGTGAAATAGGTTTTCCAGCGCTATTTCTGGCTTCTTTACATATTAATCATACTGTTTGGACAATGCTGAACATAATATCACCATATATCTTGGAGGTCTAAGTTACACATCACTGATTTTGATACCAAGCTAATGATGCTTGGTCACTAGCAGAACCTCAGTAAAGCTGATTACAGGAGCGGATCCTATGCTAGTGTGTGCCAGACTGAAGTAATTAATTTATTAAGAAAAGGCAGTAATGTATAAAACTCCAATCAAAATAATTGTAGGGTTACGATATGGTTTATATACAGATGTAAAGTCTTACATAGCAAGACAAAGAACATTTATTTTACTGTAATAAGCGTGAAATATCACCAGTACTCATTTGCAGTCATGACCATTGCCTTCTTAGTAGCTGTATAATGCAGTGGAGGTGACTTACAAGAGTTGTTTTTATTAGACCAGCCCTTTGGCACTAGTAAAGTGCAAACAATTTCCCTTGTCACCTAGGCTGATAATTTTTTGATAAACAGATTGTCTCAGAACAGTAGATACCCTTTGAAGCATGTACTGCACTTTGCTGAAAAAAAGTAAAGAATAAATGAGAGCATGACATTGCTCTGTAATAACACTTATGGAAAATGGTAGGATAAAGGGGCTGTCCTATCTAGAATAAATTCACAGCAAGACAGCACGGTTTTACTGTAAGTTTCTTGAATCGTACCAAGTTTTCTGTACCATTTTTCTTTCCAAACGTTATCAAATACCAAAGCCCATAAATAACACATGGATCAATGGCACTACATTCACATAACCTCTTACCAAATCAAGGCCAATATTCTCTATTATATAAAGCAAGTTCATAGCAAGGGCACAGTTTTCCTCTGCGACTAACAGTCATCCTGCCAAATAACCAAAAACCAGATCAGCCAACATGACAACACACTCTTTAGTTACAGAAGTGGAATAGCCAGAATGAAGCCTACATACTGCTCCCCATATCCTGCTCATTGCTGAGAGCGCTTCAAGGATAAGGAGACAGCCAAAACAATTTGTGTGGCTGCTTATGTACCATAGATTTATCACCCCCAGACTCCAGCTTGCTAACCAGCATGCACAGGGGAGCAGCTGATGTAGTATATTGTCATTTTGTCATTTTAAATTGCATGTCAGCTTTCATAACCACCACAATATTTTTTTTTGTTGGCAGGGTTATAATCAAAGCCTATAAAGAAATAGAGGTGCACGCCAAGAGAACATTTCCCTTCTCTGTATACTGTAAAGTACATCTACCAAATTACAGACAGAAGTCAGGATGCTGCACAACAGAATTAAAGACATTCAGAAACCTTATTGACAGATTAGTCACCCTGTTAATCAGTCCATAACAGACTATGCAAAGGATAGATGGCACTATAGGTGGTCTCATCTAGCAGAGAGACACACCAGAAACACAAGAGCCAAAGGCTCATGTCAACACAGAGCAACAGTAACATGCAACAAAGGCATATCTATATTCCTCTGGAATATTACCTCTGTTATAAAACTATGGCAAATATAATTGAGTTAGAAATTAAAGTGGTAAAATTTATATTTATCACTGCAGAGACTACAAATCAAGACTGATGCATTTCAAGGAAAGAAAGAAGTTATGCTCTAATTCAGTCAGAAATTACTGGTCCAAATGAAGCATGAAATCTATGGCCTGCAATACATAAGATGTCAGAGCAGGTTATTAAAATGGCCCTTCCTGGCTGTAATATTTATATATCTGTGAAAAATGCAGTCATGTCATTTCCTGTATCTTCTAGCAAAAGAATATTGTCATCAGATATTTTAAGAAGGGGCACTAATTTAAACCAGAGAAGCCATTGGGTATTTTCTGTCATCAGCAAACGAAGATCCACAAACTGCTGGTAGATGGACAGACAGGGGTCTGATTTATAAGACAGGTTCAAAGTAGAAACAAAAGAATAAAGCACATTCATAATATCACAAATATTCATTGTGAAATAAATGAAGAGGTTCAATTTTCTCTGTATTACTTAGTGTCACATTTAAGAATTTTATGAAGTGTTGGATGATTCTGCAATTCCTACCTCAAACAGATCTGAATATAAGAATCAGAGCGTATTTTGCTATATGGATTCCTCTCTGTAACAGTATTTTTGTGTCAGTCAAGGATTATACTTTCCATTGCTGGAAAATTTTGCTTCACCTCATTTTTTTAGGAAAATTTATTGTATTTAGAAAAAAAAGGAAATTGTGATTCAAAGTTTTAAGATCAAATGCTTCATAAATCCAAGTAGGCAATCCTCCTAGCTTGAGATCTCGTGCCTAACCTTCACAGCAGGGAAAGGGGCTTTTCACATATGCCGGATAAGGTCAGATGAATACACTGAGAAAGAAGAAGAAAAAAGTGGACCCCTTTATAGCATAGAGTCAGTGATATCAGAAAAAGGCACAGAAGAGATCAAAGGACATTTTTCATACTAAAATTTCAAGTGATAAACTAAGCAAGTTGTTTAATATTTTTCCCTGAAGGAAGATGCAAAAAATGTTATGCTCTGAAATAAACCAAAGCCAGAGTTGCGTTTTCCAGGCATGAAGTATTGACCAACATCTGACAAAAAGCTTACGAACCTGAATTTGACTTTCCTGCACTTATACATGTATTATAGAACCTTGCTGTTGGCTAATTTTTTCCCACGATGCATATTAAACCAGAATACAATGACACGCCCCAGTTCTAATTTGTCTTCAATGATAATCAAGAGGCATAAATACTACATCAAGAAAATATCTGCATATGCCAATCACACTCCTATAGTGGCCACACACTGCTTTGCATTAATAGAATGTATATTTAGAAGCAGTAAGGACAACTTTTTATGGGCCAGCTAATCAAAGGCATGCTCTTAAACAGGCCCCACTTTATCCATTGACAAAGTAATAGTTGCTTTTGTAGTTCCCCTACTGCTTAATTCAAGTATTCAGTTCCTCACTCCAACTTAACTTTTAACAAAACCAGGCTCCAAAATGATCAAAAACATCCCAGAGAAGTAAAATGAAGACTACAAAACAACATTTTTTCCCTGTAACAATATATTCTGCATTTCAAGAAGCTCAACACTAATGTGTGACACATGGTTTTGGTTTTTAAAGTTAGCAGGTGCATAAACTCCTATTGGTTCAAAACATTCATTTAAGGTTTAACTCCAACAGGAGTTTTCTTTCCTCATTTACTTCTTCTGAAAAAGGCTGGTATTCTGTAATACATTTTTCCTAATTGTCCCCAAAACTACTGAAAGAATAAATAGAAACTTACATGGCATCTTACTTAAGCAATGCGTTTTCACTTACATTCCATATTATATTATATAAATTCACAGAGCATAGACCATGACAGGTCATTCAGAACAGGACACATCAGCGTGACTGTGAGACTTAAAACAGAATCTATAAAGTGACTAGAAATAATAACATAGGATTACAGGCTTAAGAGCAATTGGTCAACAAACCAATGTAGAAAACACAGTAGCACTGTAATCCTAGCATTTTTTCTACTGTACATTAAAATCTCGTGGAAATACTGTGCGGGCTATGTAAGGACTTTCTTCAACCTCCTTACAGTATTAGGTGGTAGTTGACTTTTTTACCAAAAGACCTTTAATTGCCATTCAGTTACAACACTCTCCAATGCCTGTCCCAAAGCAACCATGTTGAAATGTTTCTTCACAGTTACTGGTCTCATCTGTTCTTAATAATTACAATGACAGGAGTCTACAATCATTCTTAGGCCATCTACTTTAGTACTGACTTATCCTTATTATTAGAAAGTTTTTCTAAATGTCTAACTTAGCTATTTCTTACTTAAACACATTACTTCTTGTCTTATTCAAAGCAGACCCAGAAAACAGATAATTACCTTCCTCTTTCTGCTTATCTTTCATAAACATTTACCTTTAACCTTTCCTTATCTGAATTAAGCAATTTAACATTCCTCATGCATCATGTTGTAGACTTCCCTCCTCTAGGATTTCTCCAATTCATCTGCATCTCAAGATGGTACCCATTACTGCAGCAGTAATCTGACCAGCATAGCAACCACTTAAGAAGCATTATTTGAAGTCCTTAACGTAATCAGTTTTCCTGAATGTAAGTAGTGGAATAACTGCCTTTGTAAGTGCTCCTTTGTACACAACCTGCAATTCCCTGTGACTGCTAACCTCCGCCACAAAAAGAACTAAATGGTATTACCCTAGTTCATCTTACTGGGGTTAATTCTGCTCACTGTAGTGCATCCAATTCCATCAGTACAACTTATTTCCAGGCAATGTTATATGGGATCAATGCAGTTTGCATGGTCTGGAACCTGCTGCAAGTAAAGTTTCATTTATAATCACTTTCTCAGTAGAAAAATCTATTTTTTGTTTCCAATACAAGTGTTCACTTAAAAGATGTTAACTGCTGGCCACACTGCAGAGTGACAAATCCTACTTAAGAATCAACAAACCCCATAAGAAATGATGAACTTTCATTTGAGCTTCTCTATCATAAAGTTCTTTCCTACATTTTCCTTAACAGCCATTTTTCTATTACTCACCTATGTCAACAGTTTCTGAATTATTATTCACATTCATTATTCATTCTCCTTACAAAGCACTAACATAAAAACAGTCCTAACAAAAATTAAAACTTAAGTGCACATGTGAAGGCCCCATTGTCACAACTGCATTAACTTTGTACACTCTGATGTCACCCACCAATTACAACCCAGTACCATGGTTTGTGCTGGTTGAAATGAAGCAGCAGACAGACATCAGCATTGCTAATTAGACGAACAAACAAGCAAGGTTTTCCTAATATTAAAGTCCAAAGAAAAATATCGACATGCATACAGAGAAGAGCTTTCTACTTTTCCTGCATGTAGAGAAAATTTCCTGTTAGTTTCCAACAACAGCATATGTCAAAATGCTCTATTTTAAGGGGGGTTTAGACAAATTAATAACAGAATTTTATATGAACACAGGCCAAAAGACAAGATGAAGAACAGGCACAGTATCTCTCCCACTGCGCATATGATTGGACTATCTTCATTAATGGCCTGACACATAAATGGAGCAAATAACACTATTGAAAGCATAGCTTCATAGCACAGGTCTTCAAGGAGTCAGGATGGAATCTATCTTCTGACTGTTCTGCAGAGTAGATACATCCAGTCTTTAAAATATGTGAGTAAATGTCCTAACTATGTGAGAAGAAAAAAATCTAAATGCCAATTGCCTTGAACCTAAGCAAAGAAACAGACAACTCTCTCTACTTGTATCAAGTATTTACTGATTTTTATTACTATGTAAATGAAGCCAGATTTTGGAATAACAGAACTTCCAAATAAGAAGGAATTTTTTGAAAGGGCTCAAATTGAACTAAAAAAGAAGACAGCAAAGCCTAATAAGATCTGCTCTGCCAAAACACTAAGACAGCATGAGGGAGAATAGCAGAGCACAGCCAGCATGATAAATGCTTTAGCTGACTGAAGGGAGAGGCAGCAAGGAAAAATAGATCAACACTCAGAAATCTGTCACTAAATGTGTTATTATCCTTCAGTGGATTTTCAAGCTTTTTGAGCAGTGATGTTCACATAATGCAACAAAGAGAAAACCACACAAAAATTTTTTTACAAATAACTTAAATAATCGTCACAAAAACTTTTCCTTACCTACAGCTCTCACTGCGCCACTTTCCGCCTCTAATAAATACAGTAGACATTCATTAGGAAAGTATTGTTTAATACAACTTCAAAAGCACCTAATTCAGTATGAGATGAACAAACACTTTTAGAGATGACAGCTTCATTATTTAAACACTGGTACCCAAGTACACATTCATCTGTGGAACAGTTGATCTGTCTTGCCAAGGTTTAACCTGATCAGAAAATACTTCCTAAATGCAAACCTTTCAATTTGGAGCACAGGGAAGAGGGCTGGCATGCTACATTTTAAGACATCCAAACTACTAAATACTGTGTGACCCCCAATCATTTAGAAGTCATCAACACCTAAAAAGTTTCACTGCAATCTGGTTTTACACAGATGGATTTACATGTAATATTTACAGAAAGTTTCTATAAAATTGAGTGGAGTTGAGTCAATCTACAGAGTTCAACAGTGAACCACATACTTTCCACAGAATTGCTACACCAATTAACAGTTTAAATCTTGCCAATATTTTCCAGGTGGCACTGTCCTCTTCATCTCCATTTGGAATTCAGTGCCTTTAAACGATACTGCAAATAGCACAATATCCTCCACTGACCTGGAAAAAAAGCTTCAAGAAATATAGCTTCATCTCTCTTATATGGAATAATACACACCTTTGGCATTTCCAATCTTAATATCATGGCTGGACAAAATCATACAAGACATACATCTGCTCTATTAGAAATGACCAGGCTCGTTTCTAGATGTCATCCAAAATTCTGCCTATCTATAAATAGGCCTTGACAGGACATGAAGTTGGCATTCAATACAAGCACAAGACATCATACCTATATCACTATTGCATTTCATTATGGCTGCAAATGCTACTTTAGAAAGGAAATCCAAGAGGTTAAAAAGCTGCAGAAAAATTATTCCCGTTTCAAGCCAGAGGCAGAGCACCTACCCAGCTCATTGAGAGAACCTCTTGAACTCACATGATTACTCATTTCCTCAGAAAAAACAGAGTAAGATTTGAAATAGCCAAAATTCTCACTAGTCAGTCTTGATTCAGAAGAATATTAGCAGCAGCTTCAAAAGTTTCCTCATACATCCCTCTAGTTAGCTCCTATTAGAAGCAAATAGGAATTACAAAAGAATGTGCCAGGAAACAAGGAGATACCTCACTGCTCTAGCATTTAACAACGTTCATTTCAGCCAAGAGTTATTTTTATGGCCAAATGTTGCCAAGATAATGAAGAAATAAATAACAAGCCAAAAAAAAAAAAAACCGCACTCCACCAGACTGAAGTGGTTCTATTAATTTTTTTCCTACAGCCTCTTTTTATTTGTCAAAGTTCTGAATATGAATAGATTGGGTTACGTTGATTACCCTGAAATAACACATTATCCTTACGTTATCCTTAGAGTTTAAAAAAGTTATAGTTTAGGCTTCTTTAGTTGGTACACTCTTTTTCCTAGGTTTTATTTTCGACAAGGCAGCTCTCCACTTCCTGAAGCAACATGGTTAAGTGCATTTTCTAACATACTATTTACATTATGTTGATAATGTCTCTCTTGTTATCTCCGTTGCCTAAAATAGATTTCAAATCAAGTAGTTTCTACATATTGCCTGCAGGTTTTGATTTAATCGCAAGATTAACATGAGTGAAGGGAAGTTGCATGAGTTTTTATGTATCCATATGTACGTTAAACATATGCATGAATATCTTTGCATACTGAGCCATATATATGTATTTCATAAGACTCGTATAATCGAACATGCTACAGTATCTTAAAATGTGGGGCACAAAGTACAGACACAACACAGACTGAGGTACTTGGCAAAAAGGTAATGCACTGTGCCAGTTTTTCACTGTACATCACTACAAAACTCATTTTCATTTGTGACCTAGTTCAGGGATTTAACTTAAGCTTCCTGAGGTAACAGCCCAACGCTCTAAATCCAGTGTGTCACCTACTCCTCAATTTCCCATTGTCTTTTCAAGACAAGTTTCTAATACACACCTGTGCTAATAGAATTAACTACTTCTATCATTCAGTCACTGAGATTAATACCGGACCATCAAAGTGCATGCTTGTTTAGGACAACTTTCTCCTTACAGGAAACTACCTCCTACCATAAGGCTGCAGCATCAGCTCCCACTAGCTGTATTAATTCTGAAGTCATCCAAATGCATTTAGCTTTGTCACATACATACTCCAGAGAAAAACCCAAAGACATCAAGTATCTCTTAGAATCCCTAAGACTACATCAACAGAAGTTTGTTTCATTTTATATCTCACATTATTTGTTTGGTTTTCAACACTTCAGTGTCCTAATTCAAGTTTAATTATATATATATCAAACAGAAACTTCATCCTCCCTTCTACCTCCCATCAGCACACATGCTGCTTCAGGAAGGGCTCTCAGTCCTTCCACACAACCTTAAACAGTAAAAATGTTGAGATAAGAAGAGATAATAGTTCTTTTTAAAACTGGATTGATTAATAAATTCAAATGGCTGTTGCTGACTAGGCTTCAAGTAGTGTCTTTTAGATAATTATATAGATAATCACTGCCTGACTTCTGTGGCTGTAGCAATTATTAGGACATTACACGTTTGCCTTAAATACAAAGCACATCCTTTTTGCTGTAAAGAAACAAGAATGCTTTGTAATACCACAGAGACATGAATGCCATTATTCAATTTGGAGACATGAAAGATTCTTATCAGTAATTAAAAAAAAAGCATAATTTTAGAACACTTCATCTGTGGCAGGTGTCATTTTACTCCTATATTATGTCTGACTGTTTGCAACTTCCCATACTCCCTCTAGAAGTACATGGAGAGAAATAAGAAAGGGAAGACCATGATATTTGAGTCTTAACTACTGCAACTGCCAGTTTCAAGATCAAACATTTCAACGGTAAAGGGGTTTGGGTTCTTTCTGTTTGGCTGGGGTGGCAGGAAGGAGGGGGGCTGTTGGGATTTCTTGAGGGGACGCGTATCTTTAGCCTGTAATTTGTTCTGGTTTTAAACACAAAACCTCCAGAATTAATGAAATACTGAAGTTTTAAATCACAAAAAAAAACCTGTTAGCTTTGAGCTCGCAGGCTCAGCTGAAATGGAACACCAAGGACAACTTGCAGCTACTGATAAGAAGTGTTAGAAGACAGGGCAACATACAGAACTATGTTATATCCATCAATTACTGAGCTAAATACAACTTCCTATTCACTGAACTGTTAACCGAAGACCTGCTTATGCAATGATTTTGCATCTCCAAAGCTAGTGTTGAGAAATATCCTGACAACTTCACAACTATACAAGCCTTAGTCCCTTCAGAAATAAGTCTTAATTTGCGTTACATTCAGAGCAATTTTGTTGGGGTTTTGGGAGATGGTATTGGTAGCATTTATACCATCCTAGAAACATAGAGTTAAACACAAATAAATCATGCTATTTAAATTATAAATGCTTCATTTTCCCAGTATTTTCTTTTTTAACTCACTTTATTCTTTCTTGGTTTTTTGCAATAAAGACAAAAATAGCGTAAAACTACCAAGATGCAACAGAAAACCAATGGGAATCTCTGAAAGGTGGCATATACATTTTTAAAGCTTTACAGTAAAAAAAAGACACAGTCAAGAAAAGGAACAAGTAACATCCTGCAAACTGACCCATGCATGTGTATACCTGTAATTCTAATGAGAAAACTCAACTGAGACTGCACATGTTATTCCATTCGCAGAGTCATGTATGGGTTTAGGATTTAAACAAAGTACCATACTAGTTTCATTATGAAAGACGCCAACTCAAGTTTTTCAGCGTAGCACCCCATGGGTTTATTCACCACATGCACTGAACAAAACACCTTTGGTTTACAATTTCTTTCTGCAAAGCAGAAAAATCACAATAGAAAACTTGGTCTCTTCAAATCCTGTCTTGATAAGGACACTGAATTCAATGAACAAAACCATGAAAGTTCCTGCTGAAATCTTCAAAACCTTCTGCTGTAGCATGCCGAGGCACTGATCAATATCAGCTACTTGCTCAAAAAGCATAGCTTAGAGCTAGGAACAGAAAAAGAGGACATATGGGAATTTCCCACAGGGGCTGTTGCCCCCAGTCTCCAACTAAAGGAGACTACAAGTCAGGACAACATTCCCTGGAATGTTCTGCTTTCCCATTAACAGGATACAACAGCAAGATACATTGCTACAAGCTTAGAGCTCTTATAATCCTATTCATCCTCTCCCCACAGGCATATAGCACAATGTGTGGGACACATTGCCAGCCTGTCTTGTCTTATCCATTAAAAGATATAGAAAATTTAAGACCATCTCCCATGAGCAAAAGTTAGGACTGTTCCTGGGACAATAGGCTACACACATTTCCCTCTTGGAATTTAACTTGCGTTAGAAGCTCAGAGCTCCTGCTCCCCTTCCCTAACTCAATTCAAACTCAAAGTACAGTAGATTACAAAAAAGATCCACTGTCTATCAAGACAGTACAAACAGAAACTACACCTTCCCACAGAGAGGAGCTTTCGATACATAGCATGGTGCCTGAAAGCCAGCAGGAATCAAGGAAGCCATACACTGAAGTCTCAAGCCAGTAAATTAGGCTGTTAACAAGCAGTGGAAAAGAAAGAAGGCAAGCAATCGCTCTGAAAATAGGGTCAGAAAAAAAGCAATGACCCTAAGACTTAAAGAAGAGATGATTCAGCTGGCAAAACGCACTAGAGCAGAGAATTGCTTCAATGCAGATGAGTGGTTAGGGAGAATAGGAAGGATGGGTTGACCTGCCCCTTCTTGATTTTCATGGATCCCGTGCCAAAGAAGCAGCACCAGCAGCACAGCCACCATGTGCCATGCTCTACAAGATGCTTCCCCGATTCTCAGCAACTACGGAATGAAACAGAATCATTCAAAAGAGATACTTTTGTTATTTAATAGACCAACTTACAAACACGCCATCAAGTACGCCTGTCAGATTCAGCTGCTTCAACCATCATTCAGCTGTTTCTTGCATTGTATCAAACCAGAAATCTAAATTGCAATGATCACCTCCTCAAGTCATCCAACAGCAGAGTGAATTTGCTAGCACTGATGGGATTTTTATAGAAGGGCCTTTGAAAGAGGTTAACTCTTCCTTTATTTGATCAGTTTAAGCAAAACTGGAATATATAGCAAATACAGAAGTGCACTGGTTTGCACAAAGAAGAGACAGACATCTGAAAAGAAAAGCATTTAACCAAAGAAAGATTATTAATGCAGCAAAGATGACAACTGAAACAAATCCTGTTTAACTAAAATTGACTTTCCTTACCTACATGACCTTACCTGCTCTCCTGGATGATTTCTTGAGTACCTTTCCAATCCACTATTCCAAACAGCAGGCATGCACTGACATAAGCAGTACTGTCTGTATCACAAATAATTCAATTATAAGAAACTTACTGTTTCTAACTAAGAAAAAATATTTATTTTTAAATATTTTGGACGCTTGATTTTGCTTTTCAGTAGGTTTTGCTATGGCTAAAAACAAGTGGCCAGATATGACCAACCAACAAAACTAATTCTTCTAAATCCTAGAAAAACTACACAAACTGCAATCGTAGAATCACAGAAAAGTCAGGGTTGGAAAGGACCTTAAGATCATCCAGTTCCAACCCTCCTGCCATGGGAAGGGACTCCTCACGCTAAACCATGACACCCAAGGCTATGTCCAAACCTCGTCTTGAACACCGCCAGCAATGGAGCATTCATAACTTCCTTGGGCATCCCATTCCAGTGCCTCGCCACCCTCACAGTAAAGAATTTCTTCCTTATATGCAGTCTAAACTTCCCCTCTTTAAGTTTGGACCCATTACCCCTTGTCCTCTCACTACAGTCTGTAATAAAGAGTCCCTCCCCAGCATCCCTATAGGCCCCCTTCAGATACTGGAAGGCTGCTCTGAGGTCTCCACGCAGC
>JAOEHY010012925.1:17867-46271 GCA_025447955.1 Psilopsiagon aurifrons
CATAGAAGGCCACCAGATTGGTCAGGCAGGATTTCCCCTTAATGAAGCCATGCTGGCTGTCACCAAGCACCTTGTTGGTTTTCATGTGCCTCAGCATGCCTTCCAGGAGAATCCACTCCAAGATTATGCAATAAATGTCCTGAATTTTCATCGGACAAAAGAAAAATCATCCAATGTTCCTTGAAACTTCTGTGCTCCCAACATGGTCTGAAACACCACCATTCAGAATTTCAAAACTTATAGAATCCAAATCAAAAGGCACCCCTCACAACAAAAGCAAGTCTCAGTGCTGCTTTTGTTCAGTTATGAGCTTGTGGACTAAAATGTGGCATTTTTGCTGCTATCTTAAATTACTCATGACTCTGAAGTTCCTATTGATCAGCAATCATTGATGCAAAACTCACTGAACGTTAATCAATACAGAAATAATTCTCTCTTAAAGAAAATAATTCCGAGAATGAATTCACACAAGCTTAATACCAGCAACAAGTCACAGGAAAGGGAATTTACCTTCCCTTAAACTTCTAGTTGACTTTCAACCTTTCCAATACAATGCAACACAGTCTTCTTTCAACATGAGACTGTTTCCAAACCAAGGTCTTGCTAGAACCGAAGTGTTAAAATTGAACCAGCTGCAAGTGGAGTTACACACTAAAGAACATGTAATGCTGTTCCAGGAACAAAACTGTGTCACCTAAAACCACAGCTGAACCTCAATTTCTGACAGAGTTTCTGGTTATTGGTCCTTTTTTCTTTTACCTTAACAAGCATAAGCATCTTACAAACCACAGAAGAGATTAAGAGCTGGGAGTTGAGAGGACAGAAGATGTTCTGGAGCAGAAAGGCTAAAGATAAAACTATATTCTAGTATATTCCCCTGTACAAAACCTATCAAATCTGTTTCCAGGCTATACTTCTGGATACATTTCTAAGCACACACCCCTCAGTCAAAACAAGCACTTATTCAGGCCTTTGATTAGTCACCAGAAGATGCTCTTAAATCATTACTCTGATCTTCAGTTCCTCCTGACCTCAGCTCTCCAAGGACATCATTGCGCACAGGACTCTTAGTGGGTCATTAAACTAGAACATATTACAGTCAAAGCAAACTCAAATTAGAGCACGGCTTGTTTTCCAGTAAGGAAACTGAAGGGTTATCAACAGCCTAAAAAGAGCTGGAGAGCTCATTGAGTCATCCCCAAAATAAACTTCTATTCAAAACTGCAAGAAACTAAACCACCCCTGTACGGCTGCAGAATTAAAAATAGCCACAGAAAATTCCAGACAGGAAAATTACAATTAGGAGGCTGACACTTTGTTCATTGCTTTAAGAGAAAAAAGTTTAAGACTTTAAAAGATTTAAAAAATTAAGATTTAAAAATACAGCTATTTTGATAAACAATTTGTTTAGGAGAAAGAATTAAGTAAAGGGAATAAAGAGTTCATCAAAACATGTGGTAGTTCCAGTGCCTCCATAAATTCAGACTAATCAAGTATATTGAGAAAATAAATTGTACACTTGTGGAAAATACTTGATCTATGAATCTGCTCACTTTTGTCCACGGTTCATAAAATCCACACCTGCATTTATAGTTTAACACAGCCATTCCCCAAAGCTAAGTGCCAGATACGGAACAGGTTGTACAAACCACTACCAGCCAGGAGAGGCAGAACAAGGCACAATCCTCTACAGTTTATTTTGCTACCTCTCTGCATCCCATCTAACCAAAATGAAGCAGAGCATCTTTTCACTCGATTTCTCTGTCCCAAGTGGAAGACAGCTACAAGCTGTAATACGAACCTTTTGATCCACTCAGTTGCAAGTGACTAGCACAGCACAGGCTGTACCATCCCATCTAGTAGCGTTCAACTACCTTAGGGGCTCTTTCAAGCCATATCCAGGCTGACAGCAGTCTGGATTCACCTCCTGACCAAGGGAGACACTCTACATCAGTTTGATTTTGTCTCATTTTCTTGCACTCAAGTAACCAGCTTGAGAATATAGCTACTTTTTAAACAAGTCATCTGCATATATGAGACAGAGAGGGCTTCTTCAGCCTGGAGCTCAGGAATTGCCAGCCTAATGTCAGCATCTGCACTGAGCTAAAAAATAAGCTAAATTTATGCTTACAAAGTCAATGGGAATAGAAGTTTTTAATCCTTTTGTATTTAAAATTCTTTTTCTTGATTCAGCCTAAGGATGTAAATGTTCTGATTCATAGAAGTTCTTAGGCTGCAAATCCATTTAATAAGGATAGGATTATACAGCATCTGTGTATCATTTTACATATGATACTTTTAGGGAATTTAAACTGACAGGTCTGCTTTAAAAAGCTTTTAGTTGGTAAGTGAGCTTTGTGGAAGTATTTATTCCTATTTCTTGAATTTCAGCACTTACCCTGTACTATCTCAAGAACATGAGATCTAAAAATCTTACTGCACTTGAGAACGGACAAAGTCTTTGTTTCAGTTACTTTCACATAATATGCAAGAGTTACAAAGATGATGCAAATACTGTATTGTTGTTTCAGTCATATACTAATGATCAAAAACTGATTCACAGCAGAATGTATCCACTCTTTAATAATCAAATCTCACTTTAGAATCCTATTTAGGCTAAGATCACTATGTGGAACATGAGCAAGTCTGGCAGGTACTGACAGCGGTGAGGTTTTCCTACTCAGACAATCTACAGGACACCAGCCTCAGTATGTACTCTCTCTAAACTCCTCATGCACACACACAGAGCCAACTTTCCCTCTCTTCACCCCTAGCAATGCCCTGAGCACGCTGCCTCTGGCATGGGTTACCATGCATACACAACTGGCCTTGTCTAAAGGGCAAAGCCCAGCTTCAGTAACCTGTTGGAAGGCTCTCAATACTTTCAAACTGTAGTTTGGAATATACTTCTCATTAGTGTTTCTACTGCTCATTGAAGAATGGTATAAACACATCAGAAACTTGGCACATGCCAAAATAGGAAAGAGGGATATTTAGGTAACAACTGGGAAAAGTGGAGGAAGTCAGGCCAAGTGACTGTCTCCTAAGAGGGTCACTAAATTGCAAAGATACTATTTAAGACAGAAAGCATCACTCTTCAGAAGCAGGCTTAAGCTGCTAAGCAGACAATATCTAACTAGGGAAGGGGTCAAAACATTTTTTTAGTAAGCTTTCAGACTAATTAGACATTTGTATAGATGAGCAGTTTCCATGTTCTTCCTTATTGTATATGCATGTTCTGCACAGCTATTGAGATCTGTACTACGCACCTGTGTCTAGATTTCCTCAGCACCACACAGCAGCTTAGTCAGCATAAAAGCCTGATACATTTACTGTATCTACTAGATAAGGTAACAGCCCAAATGAAGTCAGTAACATCTATTTCAAAACAGGAAAGAATCACCTTTAGCAATGCACTTAATATATTGACACAAGTGAATACCAAGACATATGAATAAGTCATAAGGAAGCTCTGAGTAGCCACCTGCAACTCCATCAGAAAAGTGGTGGGTACCTATTGTTAGGTCACAGGCTACTTTGAATAAACATCTGCATAAACAGGATTTAACAGTTTTAAGAAGCCCCTGATGACAGACATGATCAGAATGCAAAGCCATGCCTTCTATGAATTAGGTTGAACAGAGCCCTCTTCCACACATGGATCATAAAAGTTATCCATGAATTCCAAGTTTGACACATTCCAGTTCTGGAATTATCTTTAAATGCTTAGCATTATGGGAGCGTTCTAAAATGCTGCAAGGACTCAGCCGTCCAACATGCTTCATTAGAGAAAGGAAAGACAGAAAAATGAATAACAATGTCAAATTCAGGAAAAATATTACTTGAACAAGATTGCATCTGCCGTGGTTTGAGCCCAGCTGGTAACTCAGTATCATAAAGCGGTTCGCTCACTGCCCCCCTTCCTCCTTCCCGCTCCCGGAGGGATGGGGAGGAGAATCGAAAGGATGTCACTCCCACGGGCTGAGATAAGAACAGTCCAATAACTGAGGTATAACACAAACCACTGCTGCTGCCACCAATAATAATAACGATAGGGAAACAACAAGGGAAGAGAATACAGCCACTCACCACCCGCCAACCGATTCCCAGCCCGACACAGCAGTGATCAAACCCTTCCGGGTCCCTGCCCCCAGTTTATACAGTGGGCATGATGTGCTGTGGTATGGAATACCTCTTTGGTCAGTTTGGGTCAGGTGTCCTGTCTCTGCTTCCTCCAGGCTTCCCCTCCTCCCTGGCAGAGCATGAGACTCAAAGTCCTTGGTCAGAGTAAACACTACTGAGCAGCAACTGAAAACATGGGTGTTACCAGCACTGTTCCCAGGCCAAAAGTCACAACCACAGCACTGCACCAGCTACTAAGAAGGAGAAAAAATGACTGCTACTGCTGAACCCAGGACAACATGATAATATTACAACTCTATGGCAAGAATTACATACTGTAACACACTCAAAATCCTTGAAAACAGATGTAGCAAATCCTCCATACAAAGTATACCAATATAATAAAGTTCAAATAATCCTGAATGCCACAACACGTTCTCAAAGTACCTTTTCACTGATACATTGGATCATGTTCCATATTGATCACAATCATCCATCAACTATGATAAGAAACAAGACATAAGAAAATTATTTTGGAGTCAGTTACTAAAATCAGGAAACACCCTAACATATCCCAGATGTTACAACATTATGTTCTGCAAAATAATGCTGTACTACAATGATAGGCGCTCAATAGAATTTATTAGATGACACTGTCATTCTCAGTAGACATGCTCTTCAAAAAATGTTTCTCAATCAACAGGATGCACAGCACCATAGGTTTTCAGGCACATGAGCTTCTGAAAAGTCATTAACATTTGGACACTCAGACAGTCGAGAGAAGTACTGAAAAACTATCAGTATATTCTACTGAAGGCAGCAAAAATACACAACACATTTGCCATAGCTACTTTTAAATTTAATACTAATATTAACACAAACCACTCAGAATAGTTTTGCTTATATGGCTTACAATTTCTGTGGAAGATAAAATGGCAATTGTTTAAACACAGCTCTTGAAGGCTTTCTTTTACAGAAAGAGTATGTGAAAGACTGATTTTTCCTATGTCTACGCAGATTTTTGATTCTTTATCAGTGGATTCACTAATAAGAACTTTATAAGGGACTGTAGCAATAGGACAAGGGGTAATAGATTTAAACTAAAAGAGGGAAAGTTAAGGTTAGATATAAGGAAGAAGTTCTTTACTGTGAGGGTGGTGAAGCAGAGGAGCAGGCTGCCCATAGAAGTGGTGAATGCACCATCCATGGCAGTGTTCAAAGACAGGCTGGGCAATATGGTCTAAGGTGAGATGTCCCTGCCCATGGCAGAGGGTTGGAACTGTATGGTCTTAAGGTCCTTTCCAATCAAAACCATTCTATAATTCTATGACAAAACTAATTTTAATACCTTCACATGTAAGAGTTGGATTAATTCAAAGGTGAAACAACAGATTACAACTCCATCATAATGTCACCTGAGAGATTTGCAAGAAATACTAACTACACTAGTGAATTACTGGACATTCAGGTGCTTTTACAAGTGTTTGATAACCTCAGTAGATGAACAGATATGATTATTTAAAGAAATAAAACAGGCTGAATTGGAAGAAGGTTATTTTAAAATCAGAAGCAAAAGACAGAGCCTGCAGACAAGCAATCACATGGAGAACGATGGCTAAATAACGATAAAATATAGTTGCTTCAATGATTTTTGCAAGCTTTTGGAAGGAAAATAATTGAGACACTGAAGGAGCAGTAACAGTAGCTGAGAGTCTCAAGTCAAGAGGTAAAAAAAACAGATTTCAAGGAAGCCACCCAATCAGCAGTGAAGGCACAAGATATAAAAGAACCACCCTGAAGGAGACCTCAATAAGCAACAATGTCAAAGACAATTAAACAAAAAGTCAGATTCACAGAGGATGGCCAGCATAATTTAGGTCAACACTGAGAAGTCCCAGTTGCCAAAGACTTCCCATCCTCAAGATCTGCAGGTTTCAACTTGGAAAGAAAGGCCAAATGGAGCATCTTGTACGTTGACTCATCTAACCATATGTCTGCATAGTCTTTGCTTTCCCCACTTCAAACCCACAACCTTCCTAAAAATTTAGAAGGTTAAAATAAATACAAAAGTAACTTAACTATAAAATAAGGTTACAGAGATCTTCAAGCAACACCACTTGGGGACTGTTATTCAAGATTACATCACAGATCACTTAAAAGCTGCAAGCTTTGCAAACGCCGTAGATTCCAGCTTAATATAGCAGTACTTCACAAAGATAGCATGCATTCTCCATACAATACTGGCATTGCAAACAGGGATTTCTGCATGAAATGCAGACGCATGATACAAAGGGGAAGAAAAAAATTCAATTATATAATCAGGCAAATGGGCCCCCTAAGGACACAGAAAGGGAAGTCACTCTGCTTAATCAAAGCAAAGAAGTCAAAGCCAGCGAAGCTCTCTCATGACAGAATAAGGACCAAACATTCCTGCTAAAATTTCATTAAACCGATTATAAATGGTTACTTTATCAAATCAGGAATTTGAACATCTGAGAATAACTACAGGAGTTTTCAGATAGCCATCTATTCAAAACTATGTGAAGGCTCTAAATTTCAATTTGCCAATAGATGCTCTCAGCTGCTGTATTTCACAGTTATCAGCAACAGCTATTCCCTGGCTCATGCCTCTAGTAGAAAGAGTCAACTTTGACAACCAGCACAATATCACAGTCTTCTCTGTATTGCTTGAGGTTTCCCCCCTTTAAAACTGAGATAAAAATATCAGGGTGACAGACATCTTGGGATTCATCATGACACTGCTAGTGAACCAAACACATCAAAGTCATCATCATCCAGAAAGCTGCCTGCTACACACTGCTCTAAATGACAAACAACTTGCTCAGACTCACAAATGAGTAAAGGAAAGCAAAACACCAACCACAAACCCCAGATTTACAGTGTGTATACTGGGTTTATCTGCTATGTCTGCCAATGTCTGCCAACTTTTTCTAGTTAAATGCTTCCATTCCCTTTAAAATTCCTTTAATCCACTGATCTTAGAGTCACAGTTAATGAGCATGTAAAATAAATCAACAGCAAATTTTAAAAACCATCCAAAGCCCATTTCTGTTCTTCTAAGTGTGGGTGAAGGGTTCCTTCTGCAGTAACAAACTCTACCTCTTTGCTTTCAACAAAAAAAAAAAAATCAGGATTGAAACAGAAACCAACAGAAATACACAAAAGTGATAACTTAGTTTATATTTCAAGGTAGTTTATATTTCAGATGTACACTGACATTAAAACTTCTATCTTCTTTGCATTACAGAGCAGATTGGTTTGCTGGGGTTTTTTAATGATTTGTCAGTAAACACAAAAGAACCTCTCTTGAAAACCCATACAGTTTACCATCTAAAACTGAGGCGTGAAGAGATTATGCAAGTGTTTTTTCACTCATTCATACACTTTTAGAAGAGTGCTATTCATGAATATCAGGTATTTGCGAGCAGTGCAAATATACATTGGCACTTTCTCCTGTTTAAACATCACTGGTGTTCATCAGGAAGGCATTTAGTAAAAATCATGTAATGAATTTATCATAGATCTCTCCTCTACCACCCAGTTCCAATACAAATACTCGTTTTAACATGTCAACCAGAAATACTAACTCAGATTTACCAGGTGCACAGGTGCTTAACAAAGGGACCACTGTTGGAGCATATAGCACCATCAAAGCTTTTCATATTGGACAAACTGCGTACTTAAACTTAGTACTTTAAAAGTACTTAATTAATTCATATGCAAGATCCTCTAAGTCTTAGATATTTCCATTTAAATTTGACACCAGGGACTACATTTTCCATGAAAAGAGAAAAGAAGATGTATGATGTACCACTATCAATTTGAGCATTCATATGGACATACTGGAAAGCCAAAGCAGCTGTACCTAACTCATTAGCACTCCAACTGTAATCTGCGATGAAGATTAGTCAAATGCATGGATTAAACTGTTGCCTTTAATAACTACACAAGCCCAGAAATAATTCATCTTTACAAACTACTTTGCAAAATACGTGTCATGGGATCATATACCTGTTATAAGTAGAAATTATTTCTTTGTTATTGGCAGTTAGAACTTACTCTCTAAATTACAGTTACTCTTTGTTCATTTCATAGCATCTTATGAAGTATTTCACAGTCTCATTTACACAACTAATAATTAAGGTAAGTAATAGAAAGCAAATAAGGAAGGGACACGGAATGTGCGTGTTTCCAGTAGTATTCAGCACAATTAATCTTCTGTTTGAATTAATTAAAAATCATGGAGCAATGAAGATGAATCTTGGGCTATCTTACAGCCAACTTAAAGACTGCTCTGTGAGGTGGAAAATCAAGTCAGAATTAAAATACTACCCAAATTCCAAGTGAGACTAAAAATCATCATATCTAACAAAGAACTCTAAACAAGCCTCGAATTCCTTAATGTCTAATTATATTTCAAAAGACCAACTGGGGTATCTTTGCCAGCATTACCTCTTGTTCTAATTCCACTTTTTTTATTAAGGAATGTATACATGACAAGGCAATCAACCATAAATCAGAACATCTGAGTTCAATGTGGAGCACAAAATCCTCTAAGAACCAATTCTTGTCCAGATTTGAGAAAAAACATGTTCTAACTAAGCAGTTTGTTAGATCATGTGTTTGTAGGAGTGCGCATATACATGAACACAGATACACACATATACATACACATATCTATATAGGATTGCAAACCTCATCAAAAACACCTGAAGCATGAGGCAACAGAAATTAAAGATAGAGAGTTTTCACTCAGGATAATGATGTAAAATATTACCTTGCAAAAGCAAGACAGCTCACAGCAGTAAGTGTATGGAACTGGGTAATATCACAATTTTAGTAGTAACAAAATTGTTTTCCTGACAGAACACCGACAAGAACCTCTATGCAAGATCACTGAGAAACAAAAAGACCCAAGACATTAACTTTCAAGTTAAGCAGCAGGGTATTAAATATATTAAGTTATACCATTTCTCATATTCTATCAAATATTGTACCTAAACACAATGCAAAAAGGGAAGGAATTGCTCAGAATTAATAGGACCTATTAGACCAGAGTCTCATTATTTCCATATTCATAGCTTAATCTAAAAATATGGATGTGAGGTGAAAGTAGAATAAAAGGCATCATAAATTTATTAACATCACACACTATCTTTGATAAAGCGACTATAAAGAAAATTATCATTATGTGAAGTCTCAATAATACTACGCAATTAGTTAAACCTAGAGACCAAGTTAATATGAGAACCATGATGCAAGCAAGAAGCTGGATTGAAATGAGATTAATGGATTGCCCATAAGAAAAAATCTCAACCTACATGGGGATAGGTGATGTTGATGCTGGACTAACACAGAAGATCTTAAATTTCATAATTTAATCTGTAAAATCATGTACATAGAAATGAGAGGAGTAATTATAACTGGTCCATTGGAAAGGGAAGATTATTAAAACAGCAGAATGACTGGAGGTCACCAATGGAACACAGCCAGGAGAGGGAAAAAGGACAGAAATGATCCTACAGTGTGGGATTTCCAAGAACCAGCAGCGATCCAGATGTGGGATTTTGAGAAGCGGTCAGGCAGAAACAGTATCACAGAGACAAGCGAAGCCATATTCAGGAAACAGAAGAGGAAAGATTAAACTGGAACATGACCAGAGAACGCTATTTGAGTGATTAGAAGAAATTAGAGCCTGCAAAAGGAAACTTGCTTATCCTGTCATAATGACACTCTCTGCATGTACAGAGAAAAGGCCAAAAGGAAAATGAAATGAAGATCACCTCTTTTGTATAACCAACTACATGCACACAAAAACAGGCAAGTATAAGGAGACTGCATGAACAAATATAGAGTTAACAGTCTAAATTCAGACTGTCAGGAATCCAAGAACCTCTGAACATGTTCATGGCAGATTTAGTCAGAAAATATTGCCACTTCACAGGGTTTGGGACCATGCCGTAAGATAGAAGAACCTTTAGTAAACTATCTAAATCATACAGACTAAGTAATTAAAGCATGCTTTGAAAAAAAATACCTGCTCAGGTTTCATATTTTTTTGCTAGGGATACATGCAGGGTTTTGTGATGGGGTTTTATTCTTTAACTTTTCAAACAACTAACACCTCCTCCATATAAAATATCCTCACATGTAATAATGGGAACTATGTGTTTATCACATACAGGTAACCAAGGCTTTATTTTACTGCAATAGTTTAAAAGCATACAAGCATTATATTATGTTTTCACACACAACTTTTAGATCCCTGCGAACAAGTGCTGCCTTTGCCCCTAAGACAGAGTACACAGACTAGTGTGGTATTTCTGCAAGGCTGGGGGAACAGAGGGAAAAAATAAAGACCCTTTACAGAGATGCCAACAGCCAGCACTTCCAAATCACTCTGGTTGGTAACAACAGTCAGAAATCTGGCGGGAAAGGAAGGAAATAGGTTGTACACTCAAGTAGGGTAAAAGCAGTACTCAAGCCTAAATTGCACATCAAAAAGCTTAGCCTCGCTGTCCAGTCCTGTAGACAGCTATTTTGAACAGCCACCTTCTTTTTTACCCCCATATCACAGCTTGTGAACTCTTTGACAGCTACACTTAAAGGCATTAATAAAAGGATGTAACTGCCTGGGCTGAAGCTGGATGTCACATCAACCCCAGCATATGAATCTACCCAACACCTCAGCAATCCGGCAATCTGGGAACACAGAGCACAGAACCACAGTGGCAGTGATTTTTATATTAAAATATGAGCACATAAGATGAAACTTTTCCTCCTCCTCCTCCCCACTCTCATTCAGCAGCGCAGCGATTAGAGACACTAACTCCAGATAAGGGAAGGTCTGCAATACTCACACAGATGCTTCAAATCCAACAACCAACAGAACAGAACCTGGACTTCTATGTCTATTTTCAAGTATATTCGTAGTTACAGCCATATAGAGCTAGATATATAAACTCACCCATAGATACAGATCTGGTTTAGAAATATTTTGCTTTTATATGCAAGACTTCATCTTTAAACTCACACAAATCCTGCTGCTTAACAGAAAAGCCTTATTAATTAATCGCAACTTGCCAGAATGTCGAGAAGGCAGGCAAGGCATCAGAAAATAAAACACTTGAAAAGGAAAAATCGAAACAAAACAAGACTACAATACTTCAGGAACTGAGCACCATCAAGCTTCATGTTAAAAATGAAATTTCACACGCTGAGGCAAAAGCACCCAGTGATTCTAATAGCTTACATTTAAATAACAGAAAATTACAATATGCTACAAACAACAACTATAAATTAACATACCACAAGAACCAAATCATTTTCACAACAAATAACTGCTAATTGCAATTTCTAATGCAAGGCCAAATAACATCCCAGGAAGACTGAGCCATAATAGAAATAGTAAACAAACCTCAACATTAACGTTCATTCAGACTTGCCAGCTTGAGTATTTAATTTTCATTCTCAATGTTGGTCACATTTTTAGTTTTTGGTAAATTAAAACTCCCTGTTGCCCTGTTCTCTCCTCCCAAAGGAGTTATCACTTTAACCCACTGCTTACAGTTCTGACTTTTTAAGTTTCAGACAACTGCAACATCCATCTAGAGAAGAAAAGGAATTTTAACAAAAAGAAAGTAACAGACCTCTGATGATAACCAGAGAATTATAAAACAAAACACCCCACACTTTACCAGTCCTACTTATTTTCTTCTATGAATAATTTAAATAACTAATTTTATCTTAGATTCACAATAATAGTTCAGTCGATAGAGAAAAATACGTCATTTGATGAAATAACTGTGCACTGGTGGCAAAAGACCATCACCAGTGCGGTGGCGGTTCATACTTGGAAACCTGTATACAGAGCAACATTCTCCAATATCACTGAATTCCATTTATATATATAAAACCTGTAGCAACAAAATTACAGGTTAGAAACGATCTAATGACTATTGTCAGTCTTCTAAACTGTGAGGAACCCTGGTGGGACTGCACAGTTTTGTTTCTTGCCCTTTATGAAAGCACTGAGGTGAGCAGGAGTCCTTGTAAGATTCACAACTGGCTGATGGAAATCTAAGTCATGCACAAAGCAAAGTACTTCATTTCAGCTGCCTCCTCTCCAACACTGGAGAGGAGGCAGCTCAGAAGAAAACAAGACTGCAGTAGCTGAGACAAGAAGTGCCAAAGCAGAGGTAAAGTTTCAGCTATGCTATGAAGGGTGCTATAAATTAATCTGTCGATTAGACAGGGATTTTTTACATGTAAATTGTAATTTATAATTGTTATTTAACTTACAGGAATAAAAAAGAAACACATTTGGTCCTGCATTTCATAAGTACTGCATTGCTTGTACAGCTTAAGTAACAAATCTTTCCTTTTATCTCCTAACTTTTAAATGCTGTTTCCCCACAATCTGTCCATCTCCCCTCCCAATTAGATGATGCAATTACCTCCATTTCAGACACAATAAGCAGTTTCATCACAACACAGCAGTATGAAACAAATTCAGAACTTCTCTGCAGATTTATAAAGCAGTAAAAGATACACGAAAAGAAAGCGTGTAATTTACTGTAAAGCAGTAAGAAAAACCCTAAAGCATTTTTTACAGAAACGAAATTCTCAAGCTCGCTATCACAGGGCAGCTTTTAAATAGGGGCAATCCCTAAGTACTCATTTCAGAGCTTACAAAAAAAATCAATTTGATTACCATTTTGCAAGGGAGTTTTCTTTGATTCATTGTTTTACGTTTTTTCCCTTCAAAATTCCATGATGATCTTACATTTATTGATTGTTGTCCATTTATTTGCTTTTAAATTGCTTTTCCCAAAGATTTGGTATCTCAGGAAGAAACAAAAACCAGACTCCAGCATCAAATACTGAGCTTGAATTCATGCAGATCACTCCATTCTCACAGGCTCCACTGTGACAATTTCAATTCTAATGTAATGTGGCTACTAACAGTTCAGAGTTGCTGGATACCTTTTGTGGGCTTGCAAAAATCTTCAGTCTACCAACCAAAGCATAGATTTTTATCTGAAACTGAAGAGCTGATCAAATCTATTGGTCTTTGCAAACCTGATTTCTTTTCTACCTCTTCCCCCGGTCCCCATGGAGAAAACCTTGAAATCTCTGGAAGATGCTCAGTAACCATTCATTTCAATCAGAAATGGCCCTCTACATATAACTAAAAACTTTCCAATTTAATGGTTTTAACTGCTGATACTGGCCAGGTGCATTTGCCAATTATCTAATACAAAAGGCCTTGTTACTCATACAATCCTGCAAATTCAGTCCATTAGACACAAACAGCAGAATTCTGCTTCAGATATGGTCCTGGCATCACTGACACTAAATCAGACAACTAAATGCATTTTGATAACATTTTTGGACCCCTACCAAAGACTGTAGCATGATTCCTAGATCATCAAGTTACACCTAGCGTCCAACAACAGAAAGATTAGCTGAGAAATAAGTGTCTCCCATGACACCGATAACTTCAGTCATTCCTGAAACACACGTATCACTACCAAATAATGCAGACACCGCTATTTTACTACACACAGAAGGAAAATCAATAAAATAAGGTGTTTGCATTAGTTCAATGAAGCAACAGAAACAGGCTTAGACATGGAATTCAATATTCAGGTTTTGTATTAGTTGTACAAAAAATACCCACGCTTCCTCAATGATTTTATTCTCCGACCCTTCAGTACATACCCTACATCAAATAAAAGCCAGAACATTCACCCTGAATGTTTTTCTTTCTGTGCTCTTCAGCATATATTCAACCACCAACTACTCAAAAACAACGGTCACACAGAATCATAGAATGTTTGGGGTAGGAAAGGACCTTAAGATCATCTAGTTTCAACCTCCTGCCACATGCCATAGTCCAATTATTGTTTTGTTTTTAAAGTGCCCATTCTGTTCCAGAGTGAGATTTGAATTTCTCTTCTGCATCCAAACACAGTAAAGCACCTAGAGATTTCATAATAGAAACTGTTCTTCTTTTTCTAAAGAAGATCCTGACAAGTTAAAAATATTTTAAGAGAGAATAGGGCATTCTACTTAACAGAAGTTAGCATTTCCCCTTCTTCACACGCATAAAACTCGCTTGAGGAGAACATTCCCTCGAAAGTCTCTAACTCAAGGAAAATATTAGGAACCACAACACTAACTAAAAACAGACTGTTAATAATTACTTTTCCTTCTGAGTGCACACTAATGTAATTAAATCACACCTACAAGAACTGTTTGCATAGTCAAGACATTCTTATCACACGAGAACACCCTAAAATCTTGATTCTAGGAGTACCAGAAGATAAATACAGTCTTCAACAATTCATTACATAAATTCTATACAATTTTCTCTTTAGAGCGAATAACTTAGGAGCCATAAAGCATATATGCACACAAAACCCTAAAGCACTGACAAGCGAATCTGGACTAAGTAAAATTCAGCAGGGGGGGGGGGGGGATGCCTTCTGAAAATCTTAAACACAGTATCATCAAGAACTCTCATATGTGTTGTGAAAAACATCCAGCCTTAAGATTCACGGCAGCAAGCAGGTCAGATTACAAGCTTACACTATTGAGCACTTGCACAAATAGAAACATAAAATACTAGCATAATTTCCCCAGAATGCACAACTTCTTCTGCACAGCAACAGCCCTGCACACAAACCTGCTAACTCCAGTACAGTAATACCCTTCAGAGCCATGGCTGCAGCTCCCAGACATTGCCATCCAGATTTTTAACAGCATTTTCCACTTTCATATAGAAGTGATAACATTCTTTTAGACTAGAACATTATCTTAACTCTAAGGCATGTATATCCTACCAAGAGGATGTAATGAGCAAAGAACAAAGAATCCAACAAGGATGTTCAGCTGTACTTAAAAACACAAGCACAAAATAAAGGCATCTTATCATTTAAACTGTATCATAAGAGCATGTACACTTCATAAATACATGATATACTCAAGATGCAGCTGCATAAGTTGACATTGTCTCAGAAAGCCTCCTAAATATTTCTAGTCTGTAAACAAGCAAACAAACAAACAGCACACAACACAGAACAGAGAAACTGAAAGAGTGAAAGACTCAAAATCATAATGAAAGAGTTCTGAGCAGGGAGGAAAACCCCAAAAGTTGCTGCTGCTTGGTGACTGGTAGATTTTTAAGCATAGGATGCCCAAGAACTTCCCTCATCAAAAAGTATTGTTTTATTCAAAACAAGTATGCCTCCAGGTAGCACCAGAGTAAGTCACATTACTGAAGCCTTGACCTGCAATGGTATAACTATGAGAACAACGAGTATTTCTTCTACTGAAGATCTTGCATGGCTGCGTTCATTCCGATCAAAATTAGCACATTACTTTTGTCATTCTCCCAGTCTTCAAGCACAATAATTTACCTCCGTGCCCACTGAATTACGTAACAACAATAAGGAAGCTTGCAGATTAGAAAGTTCCAACATAAACAAGAGTATCACCTATTTATTGCACAATGCTTTCCTTGACCATCACTGAAAAAAAGGTTAAAGCTTAACTGCTGCATTTAAAAATGAGTTGAAGCATGTCCCTCATGTGCTGTGGTTTTTACTGGCAGATGGAATAAAAAGTCCAATTTATCAGAATAAAAAAATACAGCTTTGAAGAGACACAGGTGATGTGACAAATAACTGCTTAAGACTCTTTAAATGAATGTAGGCGAAAACTTTAACCACAGGTTAAAGTAGGTAAGGCTTTTTAATATTTTTATCGAGCATGACCTCAAACTATCAAGACAAGGCAAAGTAGAATTTCAGAGGAAGATGTTCCCAGATTCCACTGCAGGGCAACACTGCATCATTCTAACATACACTGGCTCTGCTTTCCAGTCCAATTCGTACTCATAAATGCAGTCGAACTAATAAAAAATACCTAACTTAAAAGGAACATTGTGCTTACATTCTGCCTCCCACCTCAGAGTTTTATACTAAAGAACAGAATTCTGAATGCATAAAAACCCCAAATGCAGTAAGTGCACTTCAAGCAGAGAAAATATAATCATCCAGCAGTGTCCCTGTAAATGAACAGGTTTTGTGAACTCAGTATCATAGAATGGTTTGGGTTGAAAGTGACCTCAGAGATCATCTAGATCCACCTCCATGCCACAGGCAGGGACACCTTCCACTAGATCAGGTTGCCCCAGGCCCCATCTGACCTGGCTTGCTTGATCCCCATCCATCCTCACTGTCCTTTCCTCCCCTCTTAAAAACAAGATAGAACAACTACAAACTCAGTCCAGCTTTGATGCCCTGGCTCATTTAAGGACACCTTTCAAGATCAATCCTCTTAAGCATTCATCAACCTCTAGCCTATACTGGCATTTACACCTGCACTGACAGAGGCCCCCACATACTCACTGAATGACATACAGTATGTTCGGAACGGTCAGTCTAGAACATCAAAACACAAAACTCCTCAGCCATACATCCATAACTGAATAAGCTTCATACACTTTCTTGTATCTGATTATGTTACACAGTAATGGTCTTTGTCTAAACAAAGCACTTCAACCTATGCTGTTCATTTGCAGAGAAAAAATTTACACTTTGAAAACAACTCAGCCTTCCTAAAATGAGGACTGGTGCAGAACTACAGAAAACTGTATGAACTCCCAAGCTTCCATTTCAATTCAGTCACTTACTTGCTTATTTGTTATGTCACCTTACATAACCACACAGCTTCAGGTTTCTTACATGTAAAACAGCTCAAAACCTAAGTGTTTATTTTTCAAGATCATTGTTATGACTAGCTATCTAGCGCTTAGCTACAATAAAAAGTACAAAGTACTGCTATACAAAGTACAATACAGGTGTGTAGACATAAGTACTTCCTTGAATACAGGCACAGGGGTTCCTCCATGAACACTAAAATAGTGTAAGCAATTAGGAAATTAAAAGCTCTAGAAAAATTGTGTCATTTTGATTTTAAAAGAGATTCTCACAGGTTACTCCTACAAAGTGCAACACTCCCAAAAATACCCAGGGGAAAGAAAAAGAAAGAAAAACCAAGAAAAAGTTTCAAATATCAATGTTCTGGATGCAATACTTGCATCAGTGCTGGTTTTAGAAAACATCTGCAGAAATATTTTAACACAGATATCTTAACATGATATTCCAACTGTGCCCATAAACGGTTTAGTGCAAGGTGTCCCTGCCCATAGCAGGGGGGTTGGAACTAGATGATCTTAAGATCCTTTCCAGCCCTAACTATTCTATGGTTCCAAGTGTGAATTCGTATATTTTCAAAAGCAGTTGTTTGTCCATTATTCATCATTTTTCAAGAGCACCTTCCTTCTCCTGTTCAATGCTTTAAGTTACCCTTTAGAAAAGCCTCAGTTGACTTAGGAAGCAAACAAAAGAGATCTGCCGATAGGAGAGAAGCACACAGCTTGCGTATAGCAGCTCTACTGATACCCTAGATGAAACACAGTTCATTTCCCTCTTCCCTGTAATTGCTTTCATAGATCTTGCATATACCATATGTCCATTTGATTATCAACTATCCTCCAAAGTACATTCATCACCTGGGCTTGCACATACAAATGTGAACATGAGTTATTTTGCGTTTGGTTTATTGGTTTGGATTTTCTTTGGGGGAAATACAGACTTTTACATACAAACACTTGCTCTATAGACTCAACAAAGAACAAGTAAAGGCACAAATTATCCTACAGTTGGATTATTCAGCATTTTAGTTTTACTAATAAAGCCATTATACAAGTCAAAGTGTATCAACGTTTAAAGTCATTATTACCCCAGTTCTCCTCCCAGGTTTCTGATAAAAATCATTGCTGCCACAACTGTAATGTAGTTAAAATCTGGTCGTTTTGTTTGAAGGAACAAGGAAGTCTGAACTCCTGATTGTTCTTCAGTCCCAGCTCCTGCACCCTGAGAGTAACATAACATATTCAACACGATCCACTTCTTCAAGACAAGTTACTAGCCTTCAGTGTAATAGCAAACAAGCTGAACACTCAAAACCATTGGAGCAAATATTTATCTGTTTAAAATAAAAGTGCATGTCTATAAGAACCTACATTTAAAGATTGTGAATCCAGACTCACAATTCTATAACATAATGCAATCATCCTTCAGATGAGGAATACATGGCTCTTTGGTACTGACACAGGAATGTAATAACTAATATAGGACATGCAAGTTGATCAGCAACTCTTCAAGTACTACAACATACCACAATAATTTGTTTGCAAGATTTAACTGGGGTTAGGTCTTTGGGGGTCTTACCTTCTCAAATAAAATCTTATCAGCTGAAGGACAATGTACAATTTTTTCCAAGAGTTCTCTTGAATAAGAGAACAATTTATTCTTCAAATATTCTGTAACAATACAGACTGCTTCCAAGTTTTAGGTCCACCTAACGAGGAAGCGATCTTACTCATTGGCTTGTTATATACAGCCCAGTCTGGACAACTACTTCATGCCATAGTATCGATCATGGTCTAGGAAGAAAAGCATTCCCTAAAATTGGACCTAGCTTATTAGCTGTCTATCATCATTACAGTCTTGAGTCACCTAAAGTCTTTAACCTTACAGGAAGTGCTATTTCCTTTTTACAGATGAGACAGGGAAGCACATAAATTATGGAAGAAATCCATAAGAAAACATGGACACTGTCATTTTATGTGTCTGCATGCAATCTTTTAAGTACTTCACTACTTGTTCCACTGCTAGGTAATCCTAGAATATCCTGGCTTCAAAGTTCCCTATTCAAATCATGGTTCTCAGGCATGTGATGCTTAAAACTTGGAAATACTCTACAATCAGCTTGTTTCTAACCATCATTAGCATGGATAAACCTAGGTATTCTGTCATTATACAATGGCAGCAGTACATTTCCATCTTTAGCTAAGAAATACAAAACACTGATTAAAACAGAGCTTGGAGTCCATTTCCTCCAGATGAGTGAGATAAACTCTAAATTTTGGGAGAGATTTCACAGTGAATTCATTTTCTCAAAATGCTGTTGCATTAACAGAGTTTGCCCTAGAATATTCTATAGAGCTGGGGGGTAGATAACTTTTCGGCAGTGTAAGAAGCTTTAGTTTCCTCTGCCTGCTGGAGACTTCAGAGCTGAATGCAGATCTTCCACCTTGTGAATGAACACTAACAGACAGCATTGAGCTCAGCCCCATCGTTCCTCAACAGTCATACTCCACAAGGAGCACTAAGATCAATGGAACTCTCACATGAACTCATTAGGCTTTTAAGAATATATAGGGCAACTTACAATACTAGTTTGAAAATTCCCACTGCTCCCCCACCCCACACAAAAACACATCCTTTGCTTACAGTCTACTATTGTTCCTTCAGTAATGTTAACAGCTACAGTTCACTGGAGGGCCCTTGTTTTCAGGCATCATCATTTATTCCTCTTTACATCTACTTTGCAACACAGAATCATAGAACAGTTAGGGCTGGAAAGGACCTGAAGATCATCCAGTTCCAACCCCCCCTGCCATGAGTAGGGACACCTCACACTAAACCATGACACCCAAGGCTATGTCCAACCCCACCTTGAACACCACCAGCAATGAAGCATTCACAACTTCCCTGGGCAACCCATTCCAGTGCCTCACCACCCTTATGGTAAAGAATTTCTTCCTCATATCCAATCTAAACTTCCCCTGTTTAAGTTTGAACCCATTACCCGTTGTCCTCTCACTACAGTCCCTAATGAAGAGTCCCTCCACAGCATCCCTATAGGTCCCCTTCACCTACTGGAAGACTGCTATGAGGTCTCCACACAGCCTTCTCTTCTCCAGGCTGAACAGCCCCAACTTTTCCATCCTATCTTCATAAGGGAGGTGCTCCAGTCCCCTGATCATCCTCGTGGCCCTCATCTGCACTTGTTCCAACATTTCCATGTCCTTTCTATGGACACCAGAACTGCACACAATACTCCAAATGAGGTCTCAGGAGAGCAGAGGGGCAGGATCACCTCCCTTAACCTGCTGGTCACGCTCCTTTGGACGCGGCCCAGGTTGGCTTTCCGCGCTGCAAGTGCACACTGCAGGCTCATGTTCATTTTCTCATCGACCAACACCCCCAAGTCCTTACCTGCAGGGCTCCTCTCAAGCTCTTCTCTTGCCGAACTTGCAGCTGTGCCTGGGATTGCTCCCACCCAGGCGTAGGACCTTGCACTTGTCATGGTTAAACTTCATCAGGTTGGCATCAGCCCACCTCACAAGCGTGTCAAGGTCCCTCTGGATGGCATTCCTTCCCTCCAGCATATCAACCGAACCACCCAGCTTGGTGTCATTGGCAAGTTTGATGAGGGCGCACTCAATCCCACTGTCCATGTCACCAACAAAGATGTTGATCAAGACCGGTCCCAACACCAATCCCTGAGGTACACCACTTGTTACTCGTCTCCAGCTGGACATTGAGCAATTGAGCATGACTCTTTGCGTGCGGCCATCCAGCCAGTTCTTTATCCACCGAGTGGTCCACCTATCAAACTGATGTCCCTCCAACTGATGTCTTTCCAAAGAAGTCATTAAAAACCTCAGCCTTCTCCAAATCCAGGGTAGCCAGTTCTCCTGATAGCTTCCAGAGGGGGCCTACGTTGTTCCTAGTCTGTCTTTCATTCGCTAAGTACCTATAGAATCCCTTCCTGTGATCTTTAACACCCCTAGCTAAGTTTAATTCTAAGTGGGCCTTAGCTTTCCTAACCTGGTCCCTAGCTTCCCGGACAACATCCCTCTATCCTTCCCAGGCTGCCTGTCCTTGCTTCCACCTTTTATAAGCCTCTTTTTTCCTTCAAATTTTCCTCAGCAGCTCCTTATCCATCCAAGAAGGTCTCCTGGCCCTCCTTCTGCACTTCCTTCTATTCTACTTGGGATGCAACACTTCTGAGCTTGTAGTAGGTGATCCTTGAATATCAACCAATAAATGTTTTCAAAGACAAGAGTATACAGCCAATAATAAATTCCATGGATGCTGACAGATAATTATTCTTCAATATTGTACGAGATTTCCAACTCTTTTAAACCTCTGCTACATAAAGGGCTTTTTCACCAGCACTTCAGTATGTGTAAGACTACCCTAAGGATATTCCTGTAGCATCTCATATTACCTCCTACCTTTTCTGCCCACATTTTGATACAATTAAATCAATTTCTAGTGCTGTGTGATAGACTGATCTCTCAAAAACTACCCATACTGATCTTAGAAAGATGACATGAAATATGGTAATGCCTGCCAAAAATTATCATCATGCCTTCCTTTTGGTTAAAGGAAACAAGAGATACACAGTATTAAACTATTTATTTACCAATTTAATACACAATAAATATTAAATGCTTTAACCAGTATAGGCATTTATGTATTATTTCTGGATAAACTTCAGCATACACTTGATAAAACTAAGCTTTTTACGCTCCCATAGCAATGTCAACCAGCCTTTGATGCCACCTGAAGGCCTTACAGGGTCATCAACTATCAGTTCCCACACTTAACTTGCTCAAGTAACAAAATGCTTTGTCTGCAAATAAACTAGACTCCAGAATCCACAAACCCTTTGCCTAACTTGCATTTGGATACAATCCTATAGACGGTCTCAGACTCACACATGGGAAGGGACTCCACATGCTGTTACATATCTACTACTTGGGAGGGGAAGAAGGGTATTTTAAAAGAACTTAGCTGTATGTTTGTAGCCCCACAATTAAGAATCACTCCAAATAGGAGAAGCTGAGTTCAGTTCACAGCCCAGTTTGAGTAGAGCAGGGCCACATACCAGTCACTCAGTACTGAGGATGCAGCAGCTGACAGAAGACTTGTGAGGCAGAAAATAATGGACTGAGCTGCCAGCAGAGTGCTAAGCTTCGAAGCACTCTGCAGCTGCACGCAGCAGGACAAAAAGCAGCAGGGGAGCAGTTACTCTGCTTCTGCGTTTCACCAGTACAACCATTACCGAAAGATAAGCACCCAGTTCTGGCATTCATAGCTCAATAATGCTGATGCAATAGGGAAAGCTGAAAACCAAGAGAGCAATCAAGGATCGAAAAATTTGGTTTATGTTGAGATGGCTAAAGGAACACTCCTCCTAAAGGAAAACTTGAGGATATTTTCACCTACAGGAACACAGACCTGACATACTAAAGGCCCGACTAAAAACATGAGAAAACAGGGTGACTCAACAGACAAAAAATAAGGTAGGGCAGATTTTCTGCATTTGGTTTTGCTGGTTATAGAAAATGGTGAGGACAACTAACCAATGGAAGAATCCTGAAAATCTGTAATGGCCTTTCAGTGAATCCAAGTGTTTTCAGACATGGAGGATGCTTCTCTGAATCACTAGGTCAAATCAGATACAGGCCATGCTGAAGACAAAGGCAGATTTGCAACTGACTCATGATTTCACACCCTATAATGGAAGTTCCACTAGTTTAATAGTGATGTGGTTTCAGATTAAAGTTAAGGCAGTCTAAGTCTGTTACACTTCCAAAAGGGACAGTCTTCTTTTCCCTGCACCTGCTCATTCCTGCTACCCCCTTTGGGTCACCAAGAAGGAAGGAATATCAGAAACTCAGTTGGCTTAAAAAAAAAAGAATTGGCTTGGCATAGGTAGGTATGCTCCTGTTGACACTTTTCAACTCTCAGCAGGAATATTAATGCTTACATAAGAAGCAGAAGCATGTAATCAACAAGGAGTGTGAAGGGTAAAGTCACTCCTTTTTACAGCAGCTGTACTTCAACTGGCTGCATCTTAAACTATCTTTTCCCTAAAGATCACTTTTTACACAGCATTATTGTTCATTTACAACATGCAACTTAAAGACACTTTGCTTGTGTGAGTCATTCTGCAAACAGCAGAATTCAGTTTCAGATGGAAATAAGGATTTTGCCTGGAATAATAAAATTTAATACCCTTTTGACATTTCAATTGTGAAGGTTCTTGTACTTGAAAATTATTTTGTCCTTTAGGAACACAGAGTATTTTATAGGAGTTCTAGAAATTAAGGAGAACATGCAGGAGGTAATTTACAAGTGCTATAAGAACATCTGGAGACAAGGTTTAATAATCAAACATATCAATTTGTTCTTACTCTTTCTAAAAAAAACAACCAAGTATCTAGGACTAGGCAAAGCTTAGGTACCCAAAGATGCTCACCTATCCTGTACAATTTGCTTCATTATATATGCCAACTGGGACTCATCAAATAAGCGACAATACATCTGAAGACAACCTACTTTTTTTAAAGAGAGCATTCTAGAAGACTAGAGATTTCCAGTCATTTAACTACTCAAAAGGTTGAAAGGAAGAGTAGCTTCATGCACAACGTTTTCTCTACTGTTCTTCCACACATGAGTACACAAAGCAGAAGTAGAGAAATGGGTAATTTTTTTTGCTCCAAACTGAAAGAAACTTTTTTGCCTTCTAAATCCATCTTTGAGCAGCTAAAGCCTATATTCCTGCTGTGCTGCATCTCAAGGTTGGTTGAATTTGACATCTATATATGTAAACACTGTGACTGCAGTTTTTCCTTCAGTTGGGCCATTCATAGTTTTTGTCTCCCTGCATTCCCTGGAGTCTCACAACTGATTTGGGCAGCCTTTCCCTCCCCCTTCTGCCTGTACTCCTATCATTATGAAAACTGTAACTGACCAACAAATTCAAATGAATAGGATAGGGGAAAAGTGGCAGATGCAGCATTAAAAGCTTCATTTCCTTAGTAAATCAGTTTATCAGAATAAAACTGGACACTGCTTTTATGCTTTTAAATTTGCTTACTTCTTGCAAAATGTGCTGTTTAAAGCTCCCTGCTGTAAAAACAGAACCTGCTCACTTTATGGCCTTCTTGTATTTCCCGTGTCTCCTGTAGGCATGCACAGATAATTTCTTTCCCCTCCCTTTTTATAACTATATTTCCCTTTTTTATTTTAGTTTCTGCATTCTGTTAGAGGAGAAGGGAAAGGGGAGGAAGTTCAAGAGAGAAGGAAGTAAGTCAGAACTGCATTCAGATATCATCCTGAGCAGATGTAAAATTATTTACTGCCAAGCAGATAAGAGGCCTACGCCATTCTGAAAAGCAACTGACAAGGATGGGAATGCAATGCAGGAAGAGTAACAACATTTCCATTTACATAATGAGTTACCACGTGCTTCACAGTACAAGGAGTAATCATTAAAGTTAATAAACAAGAATAATAAAATACTGCTAGATAATCCCCCATCCACCCTTCTTTCACCCAGTCCAGAGAAACATTTACAAAGTAGAGGGAAAGGCAAGGTTACTATAGCATTGTCAATTAATTCTGACACTTACTTACTAAGATTGATCAATTATTTTTGATGTTTCCCTGCTATGTTATTTCTCAGTCTATAAAAAGAAATAAAGCCAGAAATACTACATATCTCTCACCAAAGAATTAATGGTGCCAAGCCACCTCTCGGTAGAGAGCTTCTCTTATGAGAACGTTTTTGATGCTGGCTAATGCAACTCAGCTATTCCACCAAAGTGCAAAAATAACCATACTTCACTTAAATAAATAAAAAACAAGGCCTTTAATTTTCCAGTTGTTTAAGCCTACCCTTAAAAATCTGTTTTCTCAAATAAATCTAGTGACAGAAAACAGGTTTTACACACACACACTTTGGGTCATTAAAAGCTCAATTTTAATCTTGCATAACAAAGTAGCACCGGGATGCTTCGGGCTGCTGAAACTTTAAAACGACATAAATGTTCAGAATAACACACAAGTTTCTACTAGCATTCGTACAGACTGTTTCTACAACCCAGAAAGTAATTGTTAATGCAGTTGTAATAGCCAAACACTTTTCAATCTTCATGTCATTCTGAAACATTCTTCATAATAATTCTTCCTGGCAAAAGCAACTGCTGCGAATGTGATATACATCCAACTTGTCAAATGAAAGTACCACTTGCTGCAAAAGTGCACAGCTAGTGATACATAAAGCAGGTACTTCACAGACAAATGGAAACAACATGCAAATGTTCCACGATAGCAAGCCAAACCACCACGTGCCACAGAAGTCAGAAAGGTCTTCAATCACACGGCCATCAGGCAGACTAACATGCTTTTTCCAGCTCTTCAATTGCAAATACAGACTTGACTCACCACTCATTCAACACCCATCCGAATTTTCAGGATTCAAAATACAACCGGCTCTGAGTTGTTACTTGCATTGTAATACACCTTAATGCATTTCATGCCACCCCCAACTCACAGGGCTTGAAATCCTTTAAATCTTAGAACACTTATTTTCATTGCAGAGTGTATTATGCTTCCAAGAATAAAGATTAAAGATGAGCTATCAAAGATAGCACTATTAAAGTGTCAACAGTAAAAAAATTGGTCTCCAACACAGGAACAGCTTACTTCCAAGATAATAATCACAACGCAAGCACCACTGTCATTGCTAAAGCTAAGCATGAAAGAAAGTAGAGGAGTTAACGAGAAATCTATTTTGATTTCACCAAAACTCCTAAGGGCACAGCAATTAACTCATGTGCTGGCTTAGCTCGGAAGAGCTGCTCTTTCAACATTCAGGCAGAACTTCCTCTAGGTGGGGATGGATTATTAACTTTCTACCAGAACTGAAAAAAGGGAATCACGATGCCTCCTCACTCCACGAATACAACCAATGTAAAGAAACATAGATGTTTTAACAATCAAGGGAATGCCTGTAACGACTGGATAAAGGCTCCAGTGACCATTTAGAAGATATCCTAATTCACAACAAGCTTTTAAATTTAAGAAATGAAAATTTGCTTCAGCCCTTGAATTATCAGGGTCCGCTGTGAGTGGCATCAAGACAAAGGATACAACTAATCTCTTTAAAGCAAGGGAATAATAGCTCTGCCAGCCTGTCTCCTGCACACACAAAGATTCACCTGGGCCTCCTCTCCTCATTCTCAATTCCTCTGCAATTAGCCCATTGTTCCACAACACAGAGCAGGACAGACCCTAAATCCTCAACACAGAGGCAACAAATGACCAACTTTAAAATCTTATTACCAAGTTCATATGCAGAAAAGATGTATTCGGTTTGCCTTCTACTATCTTTGTAACTCAGTTCTAATCACGCTGATTGAATAATCTTAGGAAAGAGAAAAATAACTGCTACAGCTGAACCCAGGTCATCCACCAAATATTATCACTGAATTGTTTCTTTCTATACAGCATGTACATTACTTCAGCCAACATGCCTGACTCCAGCGGGTCCTTAACTTCCCAAGCTAGCAAGGTACTGGATTTACTTTTAGTTTATTTCGCAATGAATAATCTTGGATTAAATGTTTAAAAGAGATGTAAATTATTAGCTTAATTCTAGTACTCCAGAGAGGAAACTGAACTTAAGCACAATTAAAAATAGACTATTGATACTTTTAACCTATTAAAATTACTTTACCAAAGACAGAATTTAATTCCTCCAAGACGCAGCCTCACCAATGTATTGTTAATAGCTAAATATTAGAACATTTTCCAGCTACATGTGTCAATATACTGAATAAACAGATCTCCTGCTTTCAAGAGGTGTTTTACAAGGGAATGAAATGAGATGTCCTGTCCAAGGTTATATAGCGAAGTAACAGCAAACAGTATCCTTCACTGATACCAAAGGGGGCGGGGGGAAGTGACAGCCCTATAAATTAAGTCTTCTTTTCCACTACATGTGGAAAAGCAAGTGTCAGGGTATGCTGCCTTCTCACTGATCAATGACCTGGTATCACACCTGCTTTTAAGAATGAGAAGATAGTTCTAGCTCCATTCACCACTCATTCTGTCGCAAAAATGTTGCTGGTTTACATTTATCACTCTCCTCTCCAGCAAACCTTGTCAGAAGGGATGTATGTTTCACGAAGTTACGTTTACGTTATCCTGAACGTGCCTAATGCCCACTTAGCTAACACACTTGAAGGGAACACTGGAATGAGCAAAACACTTGCAGTTTCCAGAAGGAAGAGGTCAGTGAAATCCACTAGCATTTTCTGCTCCTTGGGCAGACCCATGAAGTGCACGTGTCACTTCCATGTCACTTCCAGAAGGGACAGCAGCGACACAGCTTTAGGTCGATTTCTCCTTATCTCTCAGTTCCCACCAAGTGGAGCACCCTATTTTCAGCGGTAAGTCAGCCAGTACAGTTTTCCTCCAGAGGACTGCGTCCTGTGTGCTCCTAGAGGGAAGGACCATCAAGTGGAGGTGCCTATTCCATCCTTAACTTCTATCGCATACTTCCACCACACATGAACAAAATCATAGTAGACCCAAGCAAAAAAAAAAAATAAAACCAAACAAGCAGGCAAGTAAAACCACCAGGGAATAGGTGGAGGGAAGAGGAAAAGGGAATCGCAATAAGCGGACTTACTTGAACCTGCCCTGGCAGTGTTGGCACTGGTCTCCCACCCAGCCCTGGTCGCAGACACAGGTGGAATTGACACAGTGACCCGAGAAGCAGGAGATCTTGTCGCAGGACTTGGACTGGGACACCTGGGCATAGATGGCCAGGTACAAGAAGCCGTAGAATAGCAGCCAGCTGTTCACATCCAGGAGCGAGGAGAAGCAGCAGCAGCACGAGGAGGAAGGGAACGGTCTCCCGGCACCGCGGGGCGCGGGGACTGCTCCCGCTCTGCCCGGGTCCATCCCCGCCGCTGGGGCCATGGGCCGAGGCGCGGCCGGCGGCGGGCAGCGATGGCAGCACTGCCCGCGCTCCCCGGGCAGCGGCAGCTTTCCCTCAGGGGAAATAATCCAGCCGCGGAGATTCAAACCCCCCGCTTCCTTCTCGCCTTCCTCTCCTCCCTCCTTCCCTCCCGACCCCAGCGCTGCCTCCTCCGGCCCCTTCAGCACTCCGCGCCCCTTCACTCCTGAGGGGAAGCCCGGCAGCCCTCAGCCATCCGCCCCTTCTCTTCGTCGTCCTCCTCAGGGCTCATCGCTCCCGTCTTCTTCCATGGAGAAAGAGAACTGCCTCTTGACCTTGTGTTTTCTCCTCGCCAGATATCCCCCCCACCGGCGTGCACACACCGCCCTCGATCATGTAGCCCCCCCCGGCTCCCCCTTCTCCTTTGTAGTCCCTCTGCCCGCGGCACACACGCAGGCGGCAGCGAGGAGGAGCGCGGGAGGCGGGGGCCGCCGCCGTCCTCTCGCCGCTCAATCAGATGGGAAGTGAGGGCGGCCGGGCCGCGGGGCCGCTACGGCATCCCGCACCGGCGGCGGG
>JAOEHY010012929.1:0-12575 GCA_025447955.1 Psilopsiagon aurifrons
CCCAGCATCCCTATAGGCCCCCTTCAGATACTGGAAGGCTTCTATGAGGTCTCCACGCAGCCTTCTCTTCTCCAGGCAGAGCAGCCCCAACTTTCTCATCCTATCTTCATATGGGAGGTGCTCCACACTTTAAGTTTCTGTTTGAATAATGATCATTACACTTCTGCAAGTAGGGGATTATAACTAACCTGATTTTTCTTGAAATTATTCATGGCTTGCTCCCCTTTTGTGATTTTGTAGGTCCCCAGCTACACATGGCATTTCTTAGCCAGCTTTTGACCAGCACATTCTGGATTTATGCAGGTGTTATTAAAGTTTTAAAATACCATTTCTTCAACTTTCAGGTAAATGGTGTGCAATTCAGATAAATTCATGATTTGTGATAATTGATTGTGAAAGATGAAGTCAGAATACATTTGTCAGCATGATGAACATTACTGATCCATTTAGATTATGCTTCTAAGGAAGCAAAGTGCAGAAAAAAAGGACTAAAAATTACCAAAGATATTACCAGTATTGTGTAAGGAAGAGGAGTAGTAGCCAATGAACGAAATAAGCACTGCTATCAGGGCCTCTAGTTTTCATTTTAGCAGTCACCTGAGTAAAATTATTCCTGTGATAGGTTAGCACATATGAAAAATTCATACTAAACCAGCAAAATGAATTTCCCTGAATGAAGATTTGGTATTTTACATAATCTAGTCTGTTACTGTCTCAGTTCTGGAAGTACTTATGTCAGAAAGCAGCTTTCATTATGTGGACAAATAAAGCTTAGAAGAATAGAATACCACTTCATGGCTGGTGTTAATGAGGTGGGAATGTAAGACATAATGGTATGAAATTTGCTTCTCCTCATAAAAAAAGAAAATCAGAAAAATATCATTCCCATAGCACTAGAAAAGCCTTGTGTGGCAAATACACATTCCTAATCACTATTTCATATATTCGTGGGTCATCGAAATTTATGGATTTAGGAGCTTTCCCAGCTCCTCCTTTCTGCAAAGGTGAAAACACAGTGGAGGGCATACATCCCTTTCTCCTATTATGGATAGAAATTACAAGAACTCGAAGCAAGCATGGATGTAAAGAGCAAATACAAAATGGGAACATGAATCTAACTCAGTTTCTACAGGTCTTCTATACCAAAAGCTAGATTTCTATGTTTTAGCATGCAAAAAAAAAAAAAAAAAGAACAAGAAAAATGTCTCACTTCTCTTTCCAGCTCTTTGACTCTGTTATTCAGTTGCTTCACTTTGGCTTTTTCAGTCTCAGCCTCAGCAGTTATCTCACGATTCTTTTTGGCTAATTCAACTATTTTAGTAGCTGCAACATCTCCAGCTAAACCAGAAGCCCCTGAAAAGTATACATAAAAGCAAAGGACATATCTTACAGGGAAGATTCAGAATAGATGATGCTTTTGTTCTCTGTCCAGTGCACAATGTACTTTTATTTTCTAATCCATTTCTCTCAGAGCTGTGCCAGGCACTTAAATGAACAAGAGAAGGAAAAGAGGCACCAGTGATTCCAGCTGGATTGCTTGGTCCTTTGAGTCAGCATCACATTGTGGCTAGAAAAGCCGCATTTCACGCTTCAGCAACAGCTACATGTCAGGAGGCCACAACACTGGTCATAGCAACATTACTATATAGAAAGGGTAGAAATGCTTCCTGCTCACTGCTGTGAAGGATAGTTATGAACAGGTTTTTGTGGTGCATTATAGGAAAAGACACACTATTTTGTGCTGGTTGTTTACTAATGGAGGAGTTGCTGAAACAGAGGTGTGAACTTTTTTAGACATCTGTCCCAAAAGGTCAGGCACACTATTACAGTTGGGTCCTGGAAGATGTTCAAGAAATTTCATTGTGCCTATTTATACATCCCTTGAGATTATACATGGAGCCTTACTGTATTACTCTCTTAATTGCTCTTTTCAACAGACACTTCATTCACCTCCTCATCAGAGAGGATTTTATTAGAGTCACGAATACAGCAATCCCCAGGACTGACTTGTGTGTCTCTTGGCCTTTGTTAAGCATCACTTTGTTAAGTGACACACAGGAAAGTTTTCACGCGAGTGTAAAATCAATATAATTGCATCCTATGTCCACGAAAACCTCTAGCTCAGTGATGAAGCCTACAATAACAAATCATTGGAGGGATATATGAAGACTGAACTCAGCTGTTGTCATTCTTTTTAACTCCTTCATCCTCCTTCAGTGCTCTGAAGGATTAACTTTTCTGCTGACATCGTGAAGATTATGCTCAAGACCTGAGGTGAGATGCAAGGATGACAGATCACTTCTAAATGAATTCTGAGCCCCATAAAACCCCTAGAGACTTTAAAGGGGCTGTGCAGAATACAGTTGAGAACAGAATATGACCCTATATTGCTATTTAAAAAATGTGTAGAGAACATAAATTTATGATACTTAAAATCATTTCCACTGTTCTTATTCCTTTATCTGATTTGTATTTCCCTTCTTAACTAGAAACTGCTTTTTCCTTAGTTTTCATGATAAATAATGGCTGCTATTGATCACTAAGTAATAAACCAACCAAAACCCAGGCTGGTGCTTCCATGTGATGGTTATCAAATGCACTGCACACATTTAATCAAAGCTTTTAATTCCCAAGCAATGAGGACAAGTCTTTTGCCACATTGTAGACAGGAAAGACAGAAGCACGGGGCAAACTGCCACAAGCTGGCCTACGAGTCAGCCAGAGAAGCTGCAACAGCACATCTGGCTCCTAGCCCTGACCCAGTAATAGCTCATCATCTCTCCTTCATGCAAGCCACTGGCAGTTTTTAAGAATTAAGTGTAATTTAAATGTTATTTAGTTCTGCTTACTGCTGGCTTCCCCCTTCTCTGTTAGCCCGGTCACCTCTGCTGTCCTAAACAACAGTGGCACCCAGTGGACGAAATGCAGCCTGCACACTCCAAGTTTCAAAGGACCCCTAAGACGCTTTAGAAGCCAGATTTAGAATTCAGCCGGCATCCTGCATGTGCCCTACTCACGCAAAAAAAAGGAGCCTGAATGAGGAATGTAGCACCACAAAGCCGAGAAAGTTGCAACACTGCTCTCTGATATTAACACAACGTTTTCCAAAATAAGATGTCTATGAATCGTAAGTGGGTTTGGGCCAATAATAGCAAGTTTGCAGAAGATCTGTGAGGAACAGAGATCACTGTGTGCCCTAAAAGGGCCTGATACTTCTTTTAAGGGCCATGTAATTATCAATAACGATATTCTGCACCTTAAATCTGACCTGCCTGACTACCAGAAGTCATTTGGTCCTTTCAATAGCTCTGTAAGACAGGGAGTAGTAGCAGCAGTGTTCATATTTTGCAGATTGTGAAACTGAAGGAGAGAGGAAGGCACAGATCTTTAAGCATACATGCTGTTCCATGTGTAGGTGCTATCATGTAAAACCATTGCAAGGAACTTCCCTTTGCAAATAAAGCTGCGAGGCTCCTTAAACAAGTGAGATGCATTATAAACTCAGCAAATGCAAAACTGTGTCAATTGAGATCCTTGCCAAGTTTAGGCAGCAATTCTAAGCATTGTCTAAATCTATAGTCAGGTGTCTAAGTATTTTCATAGGCAGAGCCAAGTGGCTTCAGTGCTTGTGCAAATTCCTGCAAGCTCAACAAAGGAAAAGACTCTCTCACCTGAAACCTGAATTTTGATTCTTCCTAACAGAAATTCATTACAGGCATGCAACAGAGGTGACCACAATATGACTAATACACTCCTTTTTAGCATAAAGTAGGTAAAGAGATGTCACATTAACATTTCACTGCCAGGAGCTCACAATGAATCCCCTACCCTACCTCTACTGCCATTAGCATCAAGCAAACTGACACAGCTACTGCAAAGTCACTGCATTTACCTGTTAAAGCCAATCTGTCCTCCTGTATTTTTTTCTGGAGTTGCTTTATTTCAAAATCCTTATCTGTCAACAGTTTGTACAGTCTGCAGTTCTCATCTCGGACCTCTCGAAGCTGATCCTGGAGCTGCTTATTCTCAACCTCAAGAAAACTGGGAAAAATAAACCATAGTGCAAATGTAAACGTCACTGTAATGTGCTTCAAATACATGCTTCCAGAAATAATGAAATGACTGCATGCTAGATTAGCTGATCTTACCAGGTGTGAGTCTACTGAAATAAGTAGCACATCCCAAAGTTCAGATCAGAACGCAAGCTGATGATCTGACCTATTCAGTTAGTATTTCTTCTTAAAAAATTTTGCACTTCCTCATGCTGTCTGAGGCAAACCCTCACAGAACAGGTATCTCTTCAGTGCTCTTGAGGTCACTGAATAATCTCATCCTACTCAGTCTTATTTACATGTTTCTTCAGGAGAAACCAGGCAGGCTCACCATTCATCATCCGTAACATTCAGGCTTACTTTCCATAATTACCAAAGCAAACACAACACCAACTGCAAAAGCTGTTACTGAGGTTCTTTCTTTAAAATTAATGCTTTATAGTAATTCACAAAAGACCCATTTCTTGTGTCCCCATCTGATTTGCTTGGAACTCCACCAGCATGGACTAGCATCAGTTTGCATTCTTAATATTGCTTTTTGGAATTAATTTAGAAACAAAGAATATCAAAAAACCCTCTGAAGAGAGGGAAATAGTCCTGCTTCTCTTATTCACCAGTACATTTAGTGACATTTAAGGGTTATATTTCTCTAAGACATCCAGAGAATTAATAGCTTCAATCTCTTTGCTGTCCCTATGTGATGGTTCCTCTGAACGTAAAATCTAGACACTAAGGCCTTGGGGGCTTAATTCAACCGTGAGCACTCAGGCAGCTGAGATGACCCAGGATTGTCTGGCCTTCTTATGTGAGGCCAGCAGTGACGACATAGGCTTCTTGGGAAAACTACTGGAGCCCAAGGAAAGAATCAAGAGCATCTCAGAGAGCACTTGCCACCTATGTGAAGACATGAGCCAATCCCAGGAACTAATATCCTCCAACTTTAGACATACTTCTAGGCAGCAGCAAGCAATGAATGGGTCTCCATTCCCCAGGGAGCAAACCAAATGTGCTAGAGAAGTTGTACTGACACTGTCTTTGGTAAATATGGTTGTGGTAGAGACCCTGCTGGCTCAAGTCCATGATTCCTTTCTGCCTGCACAGCCTCTGAGTTTCCACTCCCCATCCATCTGAGTTTCTTCATCTTGCTCTATCAGAGTTTCAGGGTGGGGTCCCACTTTGTACCAAGACATGGGTATCTCTCTGTAAGCAGCAAGCCAAAATGCACACAAAAGTCAGAGGAGGTCCAGTCAATACAACCAGTACTGCCTACAGACTGGCTGACATCTGAATTGCTCTTTCAGTGCCACTAAGTGCCTTGATGAGGGGACTCAGTCCAGTCACCCATACACAGGTGCCATTTGGGCAGCCCACTCAACCCCTAGCTGCTGCTACTGAAGGGTGAAGATCTCCTGTGTCCTGTCTATCATTCCCACGTGGAAGCTCCCGATACCCTACAGCATCTCAGGTATCATTAGACACCTAAATCAGTAGGATGAATTGACCCATGGATTCCTATTATCTACAGAATGGCCCTAAATATTTGCATTTTGGTGACTTAATCTGGAACAGTGTCCCACCCCTTTGGCCTATACAGTGACTTCTCCAGACTACAACAGAAGTAGGTAGCTTGGATGATCACAGAGATTTGGATTAAGCCCAGTAGTTGTAGTACATATTGGTGGCTTTAAACATATCCACAGCCAGGCTAGTCAGCTACCTCAGCAGTCACCTAAATCTTTTCTATTCAAAAGTGTTAGCTAGCTTTTTGCTCCAACTGGACTTTTAAACTTTTAATTGCTCAATCCCTAAGTACATATCAGAAAGAAATGACCCCTTAAAGCACTGCCATAAACAGTGCAATTTATGAGATGATAAGAAATGCACTTCTGTTTCAAAGCTGCAAATCAAAGGGAGATCAAAAACAGCTGTTTACAAAAGAGAAGCAAGCAGCATTCTGAGCAGAAGAGGCAAAACTAAGTTATTCCCACATGTAACCCCTCATAGAAGTGTGCAGCTCTAATTAGAGAACCATGAACAAAAGGATTTTTAACAGCGAATTAACATGAGAAAAGGGTCTCAGCTCTTATCACACCTGAGCAGTGATGTCTTCCTCAGAGCTGGCTTCCAAGTCTTAACAAAAAGCACTTACAGTACAATGGACTCAAATCCCAGCTGCACAGAGCTGGCGTCTCCTCCGAGAAACGTCTCCATTCCACCCATCTCAGAATGACTCTACATATTACAAAGGAGGCAGCAGCTTCCACCCCAGTGGCTCAGCTACAGAAAGTCAGCCAAAAGAAACAGGCCACCAAAAAGTAACCCTTTTCACTCTAGTTCAAGGAAATAAAGCCAGGTGAAGCTCATAGCAGCGTCTGTAACTTAAATTCAGGTGTCTTTCTCAACTCTGTTACAAATTCTCCATGTGATGGGGAGAATCACTTAATCTTAAATATACCAAACAGAGCAGAATCGTAGAATCAGAGAATCAGCCAGGTTGGAAAAGGCCTTTGAGATCATCAAGTCCAACCATTCCTCCAGTAGGGAGGATAATATGACAGAAAGAACAAACCAGAAAGACAGAAGTATAAGCTAACCACTCACCTAAACAAAATTTGGGAGTAGGACAGAGGAAGAAAAAACAAACTCCCAAGGCTCAGAGGAAGAAAAACTTCTGAGGGGAGAATGTTTTCCATTGCTGCTATAAACAACACTGATGTGCTGAAATCACTGCCACTGCAGACCATATGGAGTTCTGTTATTTTGGAACAAGTTTCTAATGTGTTGTCATGGGAATACTGCAAAGTACATCCTCGTGAATCCATTCCAGAAGTAAATTCTGCCTGGATTTGATACACTCAGAACCCCTCTTTTGCTGAACACAGAAGTGCATAAGCAAAGGACAATCCAGATAAATCTGCTACACCTGCAACATCAAATGGGGACTTGCAACAGTCAGTGTCACTGAAAACAGGTACATAATAGCTCTTGAATTACTCAGACCTAAACTATTGTACTCTAAATAACAGACAACCGCTGGCACTCTCCTACACTCTGCATGTCATGGAATGCACACTGCACCAGGATGCGCTATGAGAGCACCTATGACTTCTCCTCCACTAGACAAATCCACATCTGAACTAAGGGAATCAGTCTCCCTCTCCATTTAAAAGTAAACCAATAATATATATATAAGAAAAAAAAACAGATCTCCATAGTATTCTTCCACATACTATCAGAACAAAATGTTGAAGGGAAGAGGACAGCTGGTAGAGGTCACATCAGAAACATAACTTGGCAAATCCAACAGCCATAGTGAGGGACTTGTGTGAAGTATGCAATGTATGATGCAATGGAGAGAGCAGCTCCCCGTTTCCACACAGACTTCTTGAGCAACATGAACACTACATTTCCAGAAGCACCTGCAAGTTTGAGTGGTGCACTCCTGGAGTCCCTGCATCTGCACAGCAGCTCTGCTGCAGCTAATGCATTTGGGCATTTCAGGAAGCAATCCTCAGAAAAAGCTGAGCAGAGAGTTGCCCAGAGTAACATAGAGGGAAGATCAGCATTTAGGAATGAAAAAACTTTGGTGAGTACCTGATAAACTTTGGTAGAGATGCCCTTCCCCACTCCAGATGCTGTGAGAGAAAACTATCTCAAAGGTATGTGCCTAATTCTAATTTCTACCCATGATTTGCTGGTTTTGGCAAAGCTGCCAGCTCTTCCTCATTGAAATGACCTGAGATAAAAGTACTCGTGTTTCAGAAAGTGAATCCAGTTTTCAGAAAACAGCTGTATCAGCACAGCTGCAAGGGGGAAGCAAAAGCAGGAATTTCTTCAGCTGGCTTCACCACTAACACGGAGCATATCCCTGAACAGCCAACACTGCAGATATCTTTGGGATGTGTCCAACTTCAGACCTGTTCTACTTTGTAAAAAAAATAATCAGTTGGGTCAGAAGGGAAGACCGACCAATTATATCCTAGGAAGAAGATAAGTTATCTCAGCTGAAGTTTCAATTCTCTCCTCCAGTAACTCAGCTCTAAAAACAAGATTAAGGGGGACCCACACCAGAATGTCCAGCATCCTGGTAATCCAGATACTGCCCTAATGGGTGAGGTAAGACCCAGCCCCTGTCCCCAGTAAGATTTAAAACCTTACCTTGTACAACCTTGTCAAGTATTTTAACCAGGAGGCAACTCTGCCTATGAGACCCTCCTACATAGCTGGCTGTCTTTTCATCCACTAAGTCAGGTTGTAGTGCAAAGATAGCCAGGGCAACACTTTTCTGCAGGCCTCCGGGGTGCACCTATTAGCTTTTCTGTCCTTATCTGTCTCTGGAAATTATTCACATAGGGAACCTGTTTGTTTACAAGGCTAGGTAGGAAACTAACCAACAGCGTTAGTGATCCTGAATGACTGGACTTTGATAGATAGTACCTAGCTTCCCCTAGCATGGCACTCTTAACTCCTCTGTCCTTCCACTCTTCATTTGTGAGACACTGAAAATAAAGTGCACATCATAGTGCTCTAAGGACAGATACTTTAGGGACAGTAAAAGTCTTCTCTGCTGTTCAGCAGTAGCAGTAATTTTTCTCCTTCTTAGTAGCTGATGCAGTGCTGTGTTTTTGACTTTCAGCCTGAGAACATGGCATCAGCATACTGAAAGCCTGATATGTGAACAGAGAAAGAGTGCTGTCATGAGTTTCCTAAGATTGTATGCTAAATACACTTCAGTGACTTCCTGAAGAAATGGTGCTGCTACAGCTTTACCTTTTGCCGCCATCTTCATTTAAAGGCTGTCCTGTTTCAAAGAGGTTTAGATCATGCGGGATTCTGAAAGTCTCCTTTGTACTGCCATTATCACCCTTCTGACCATTGTGCTTTTCCTTCTTCTCCATTAGATTTTGCAGCCGCCTTTGCTGTTGTTCTTGATAAGCCTTAAATTGGCTTTTAAGATGTTCATTCCCTTTTATGTTTGACTCCATTGTTTACTAAAAGCATAACAAGAAGAAAATACAAAGCGACAGCAAGCAGAGATCAACATCTCTTTGAAAAACATCCTCCTCAAGCAACTGCTTTGCAGTTTTCCCTCACTGACCTCTGCACAGCCTCCCTGTCACCTCCTCCTCTCAGCCACTGGGCTCCTCAACCCCACTGCCTTGCTTCAAGTGCCTTTTTCTATAAACAGTTTTCAAACACTCTTCAAAAAAGTTTTGGGGCCTTTTCCACTCCAGCATCCAAAAAAGCAATGTTTTTAAATGTTTTTAAACACATCATTTAAATAAACATTTTTAATGAAGAGCAAGCTAGGGTCAAACCCAAGAGTGCAGCAGGTCACCATGGTACACTCAGTAAAGGGAACACAAACTATTGCAACCATCCAGCCTTCCTTCCCATTTTCCAAAGAAAGGTGCAGATCCCTCCATTTTTGGGTTAATGTGGGACTGGCAAAGGATGGAAGGTCTCTATCCTAATGCACCCTTTGAGCACAAGACACTAAGGGCATGACTTATAATCCCCCCTAGATTTCTAAGCATTAAGTGATAATATTAAAGCGATAATACTGCTACCCACTTAAATGTCTAGAGCTTTACTACGTATGGCTTAAGATGATCTGTTTGACATTTACCATCAGCAAAAAACCTAAGTGCACCTTTGGTCTAGGAAGAAAAATCAGTAAAAACTATCAAAGGCTTTTTACCGAGTAATTAACACACTGCCTTTCTGACACTCGGGCAGCAACCACCCTAATGAAGTGCACAAACACGGGCCACGTCCCCCTGTGCCTGTCTGTACTGTGTGGGCAGGGCCGCACTGCAGCCTGCACCGGGACAGGGCGCACTATGGACTGACAAGAGCAAAGAGCAGAGTCCGGCGCCTCTGCACAGCCACAAGCCCCGTGGGTATGAGCGATGGCCAGGGAGCAACCTTTAGCCCGACAACCTGCCCGGGCACCTGGTCCAAACGTGGCATAGGGGTTCTGCCGCAGATCTGATGTGTGGAGAGAGGGGAATCCCTCTCTCCCCCGAGCAACTCCCGCCTTGTCCGGCGGCCTCCCCCGCACCTCCCCGTCCCTCTGCCTACCGAAACCGCCTTTCCCGGCCCCGAGGGCAGCGGCAGGGACCCACCCAGCCGCCCCTTCCCGTTCGCTGCCCGCTGGGCCCGAGCGCTCCGGCCCCGGCTCCCGGCCCGGCAGCAGCCCCACGCAGCTCCCATAGCAACGGCGCCCGGGAACCGCGGCAGTGGAAGGGCAGAGCCGCGCATGCGCCCCACCCCTCAGGCCAGCCGCCATGATAGCCCCCGTCAGCCGCGCACAAGACCGCCCTTTCCCGGTAGAAGCCCGGCCCCTCGGGGTGCGGCGGGGAAGGGAACGGAGCTGCTCGGTACCCCGCCCCGGGGAGGCGGAAGGCGGTGACGGGAAGAGGTCTCTGGGGGGGGGTGGAGGGGGGTTTTCTTAGGCCTTCGCCGCTCATTCCGGGGGAGGGAGAACTGTGAGCGCCGCCAAGGGCAGCGAAGTTGTACCAGCTGGGAATGCCCTTACCAGGAGCACTGCACCCTCTCAGGCGATTTTTATCCAGGTACAGCAGCTCACCTCATCCCTCTGCAAGAGGAGGCACGCACAGGGGCCTTACCCCCTAACAAAACCATAGCCAAACACTTCTTACCTCTAGTGCTCATTTATTCACGTTTTATCTCCCACTGGGCTGTACAATATGTCACAGATAGAGGTGCAGTACAGACCTTGTGGTATTTGCTAGAGAGACATCATACTGTCACGATGGAATTTAAGCTAAGTGGAGAAAATGAGGTTTTTACAAATTGGATTTCTCAACGTATTTATTTTTGTGACTGCTGTTGGAGATACAAGGGGTCCGGACTGTAAAATAACAGTAGCAATTGAGAGAGAAGAGTTTTAACACCTCAAAGATTATTGGGCCTTCTCAGATTTAAATGGTTATAAATTTCTATGGGGAATGATACCCACATAAATCATAGCTAGATCTTATACTTCAGTTGAAAGCATTAGAACATCAAACAAAGGTGTAATTTCCACAATAACTATTTTAGATGTTACATGTTATTCAGAAGAACACTGTGAATAAAGTTATAAAATACAGCAATTCAAGAGTCTGAAAATTTATAGTAAAAATAGGGAGCCTGTGTCCTCATTAAAAATGAATAAATATAACATTTAAATAGCTTCAACATACCAAATACTTATGCCTTAAATAAAAAAAAAAATAGATGTTCATATCTCTCACAGTATTTTAGAAATCATTTAGTGCTACTAGAAGCTTCTAAATTACAAAGTTGGAGGCTGACAAATACACAAGGTAAAAAATGACAGCAAAGCATTCACAACACTTACAGGCCTGGCCTCCACATAGAAGCGAGCTCAGACTGTGGTTTTGGGCAACGGCAGCAAAAGAAGACACCAATTTTAGGAAAGAATTGATAGTTGAGAAGATAAAGGCATTGTACTCAACTATATCCCCTAAAACCTAGGATATGCTAATGTCAATCAAAGAAGCAGGCCCTGATACCTGCTACCCCAGTGCACAATCATTTAGGCTGCCAGCTCCAAGACAGTGTTCTGTACATCAAATATATACAGGGCAATTCTCTAATATTGTGTTTTGTGTTTTTCCTCAAGAACCCCTTGATAAGAGGTTTGCAGCTGCAGTACACAGACCACCACCAGGACAGAGATTTCAATCAGCTTTCTGCTACTCCTTGGGCTTCAGCACATGCTCCCGAAACATTGAATACAGCACACCTGCAAGACAGAAATACTAACACAATCAGAAAGCTTTGTTAAACAAGAAATAACAGGTTTCAATCTGAACAGTAAGAGAGTCTCAGCTATGAAATAATGTTTTCCTTCCTCTTTTTTTAAGAGCAGTGATGAACACTGAATTCTTCATATGCAGAGAAATCTGATATGAAATTATACTGTATATGAAAATGCTGATCCCAAGCCAATTCTAGTTTGCTCTGCAGTCAGACTTTTCTGTTATAACTTCTGGGAATACAGTATCAACAAATAGAATTTCACAGGATAGGCACTGACACGTATATAGCTGAAATACTTAGGTAAGACCTGAAATGTACACTGGTACATTCAGTCCTGAAAATTTATATACAAAAAATATTTAATACTATGCTCTACATAAACTGATCTTCCAATGTGCTGATGAAGTTTAACAATGACAAGTGCAAGGTCCTACACCTGAGTCAGAGCAATCCCAGGCACAGCTACAGGTTGGGCAGAGAAGAGAATCAGAGCAGCCCTGTGGAGAAGGACTTGGGGGTGTTGGTTGATGAGAAAATGAACATGAGCCAGCAGTGTGCCCTTGCAGCCCAGAAAGCCAACCATATCCTGGGCTGCATCAAAAGGAGTGTGACCAGCAGGCCGAAGGAGGTGATCCTGCCCCTCTACTCTGCCCTTGTGAGACCTCACTTGGAGTACTGTGTGCAGTTCTGGTGTCCTCAACATAAAAAGGACATGGAACTGTTGGAACA
>JAOEHY010012934.1:0-39830 GCA_025447955.1 Psilopsiagon aurifrons
GGAAATAAGGGAGAGAGAATAAAAAGAGAGCTATGATATTCTTTTGCACATCAGCTGGGGAGCTGGGTATGTGTAGGCAATGAAGAGCTGCTAGTATGTTTGCAATTGCTTCCTCTGTTATCGTGTAGGTGGCCTTATCTGCTTTAATGCCAAGTTGAGGCATTACAACGATGTTATTTAGTTGTAACAATGTATGACCTCTGAGAGAAAGTTCATCCAAAGAAAGTGAAGTCCGACTTTAGATTTTGCACTGTATTTAAACAGTGTTAATTAAATATAACTTTACAAGGTCCACTTACATCCACAGAACCTGATAACCTGTGCTAGGTAAGTTTGGACATTAAAAGTACACACAAAAGTTTATACTGGGTTCTTTTGTTCAGAAACAGACTTTTGTCATTAGGTAGGAATTTGAACTATGTCAGAAGAGAGATTAAGCCCTCCTTACACATTAACCCTACACAATGGTCGGAGCTATATTTATGCAATTCATATAATAGACAGTGCTATGTCCTGGCACACAGACATGACCCAATATCGCCCAGGCCAAAATGCCATCAAAGTTAACTACATGAGACACCGTTCTGATAGAGGTGTGTTTTCACAGAAGTAGCCTCTGGGCCCAAAAGATGTGCAGTACTTCAGCCTTGTGTTGGGGAAACAAGCCCCTTGGGAGGGAAATCTCTTTGCAATGCAGCAGGTCCAAGAAGGGAAGACTCCAGAAGTAGTTTCCACCCATTCATGGCAAGTTGCACTTTCAATTAAAGCAATTTGTAAGTGAAGCACTGCTGCAGCTTGCTGTTGTGATTCTATGGCGGGTGTTTAACACTCCCTGGGACACACAGGCCCCCTCCTGCTGTTTCCTAGCACCCAGCCGTCCCTTTGGCCTGTTATCAAACCCAGCTTCTGGGCTGCATTCCATTTGTATTCATGGCTCACACATCCTTCTGAGAAGTAAACAGAGACGGCAGTGGTTCCAGGTACCTGACTTCCAAAGCAGAGGCCCCAGAACATCTCAGTATTACCAGCCTGCCTAGCAGTCACCAGTGGGTCTTGGTCAACTGCTACACCTCGTATGTCTCTGAGTGCCATTTGCAGATAACGATCTGAGAATGAAAAGGGAATAGAAGGTGAGAGAGAGGAATTTTTGCCATGTCTGATCTGTCCTTGGTGTTTGGACCAGGCCTGCAGTGGATGCAGGGAGATGCTGCATGTGACAGAACTGGAGACGCCTCATACTTTCTCATCAGGCCAGTCAACAGTTCTGAACGACACCTCAGCTGATATCAGTGAGAGGAGCTGTGGTTTTCATCAGCTCCATCTCTCTTTCCCCAATGAGACTGTGAGTCTGAGGTGTCAGGCTGGCCACCACCATCACATAATCTGCCTGCTGGAGCAAGTTGTCTATTGTTTCACAGTAAGAGGCACTGACAGGTTGCTCCTCTTGCTCTTTCCTGGTGGAGAAAAAAATGATCACATGGTATTTCAGGGTGTCAGTCAGGAAAATGTTTTCTTCAGTGATGTCACTGCTATACAAAATAAGGGACCTGATTATTACAGTCATGTAGCAAAGAGGAGGCAAACAAAGATTTAGTTTCCATTGGCTGTTTAGGCCCTTCTGGAAGACTTCAAGTTCTACAGCAGAAGGTGGACCGCGTGCCTGCAGCTTTCTTTCAAAGTCTGCAAGTGGACTAAGGCTAAGAACCGGAACAGATGGCAGCACATGGTCCATTCTCCAAGATCCCCTGTGGGGAAGATGCACGTCAAGGGCTGCAGTTATCACTCAGACCATAGTAGTGGTCTTCACCATAACTCATCTGTGTGAGCACTAAGCATGCTATTGGTTCTTACCCTGTTGTCAACCTCCAGTGAACCTGTCACTTTCTGATGAGTGGAATCAGCAAGGCAGCTCTTTGGCATGCTCCAGGCTGCCCCAGGACTTTCACAAAACAAAGTGTTCAACACAAAAAGTTATCAAAGCAGAGAGGGATTTTTAGTTTGACCTTTTCAAAATCAAAAAGAATATTTGCCATTTTTCCTGTTCTTTATAAATCTATCTGACCAAACTTTTCGGAACTAAAGAAGCAAGATAGGATATTGCATGTACAATCTTCTGCTCCAGGCTGCAAGAGAATAACTTTGAATTATCTCCTCCTTAACCTATAAATAAAGAAGTTACACTAAGACAATAACTTCAGTGTGACTTTTGACCATGTATCTCCTAACACATGCATTTTATTGCTTGCTTTCAGTGTCCAGGTCAACAACCAGAGATTGAGTAAAGAAATAACAACTACAGCCAGTTTTGCAGCACAGAGTGCATGTCACTTCAGCACATAAGCTTGAAGTGTAAATGTGCTTTAAAATGAGCAGGTTTTTCATTTCTGTTGTATTGTGTTGCACAGTCTGCATATGTAGAAAATCACTGAAAGCCACATGTACTTGCACTGCAGCTCGTCCCTTTCAGTCAGGGAGGAGTAAAATTCTCTCAGGGTAGATCACAGTTTATAGCAGTAACATTTGTTCTGCTTGTTGGTTGCACCTTGCCTGGTTGCCTTGAGCTGGCCTTGAGTTGTACATGGGGGTCTTGCTCACCTTTACACTGAAAAGCCCCTGTGCCAACAAGGGGCTCAGATTTCCAGATACACAAGATAGGAGGGACTAGAAGAAAGGGGTGAAATCCAGTTAAATACATGGCAAAATCCTATTGGTTTGAAGAGAAACAAGGTTTTCTCAAGAACAGTTCACAAGTTTATCAGCTTTCATATTGTGCCAAGCATACGTTTCCTACTTCTCCAACAATTCAGTTTCAACAAGAGCACTCCCAAACTTCAAAAAATGGGAAAAAAACCCCCACAAAAGGTAGAGTTATGTGGCACTATATTAAGATATGGTAAGAATAAAAAGGTATAAGCCTGATTTTCCTTTTTCTGCTCACATCTCTAGGAAACATTGGAATTTCTAATATAAAACCTAAATTAAGTTTCCAAGTGTTTAATCACCAAGTAGATCTTTACAAGACCAATTTGAGGTAACCATTTGTTTTTATCTCTTGTTTTAATCTTGATCCTTTTCCCCCATTTCTTGCTATATTCTTGACATAATTCCTTGAAAAGGAAATGCTGACTATCTAAAAGGGAATTTCTGCTGTAATTAAGAGTCAAGACATATTTTTAGCACCTTGTCCTGTTGTAGTACAAAACATTCATTTCAAATGCTTTGGCTCACAGAATAGCCTTATACGCAGTCACAGTGCTGCCCATACCAATGATCCCCAGAGTAGTTCCAGTAACTTTAACTCCCAGAAAATTGTCTTTGCAGTACTCCATACCTGAATAAATTGCAACGTGATAACCTGCAAGAAGAACACTGCGATATGAGAAACGAATGGGGTCCAATACAAAGGAACAACACTTGTACTACTATAGGACACTTCTAAAGGTTACAATCACTCAATTTTAAATAGCAATAATTTTTGTAATGTTCTAGGTGACAACCTAATACATCCTCTTTCTCTGCCACATGCATGTGACATTCCCATTTATTCTCACCATACTGCAAAAAGCCTTCTGCTATAATCTCCCTTAAAAGTTCTTTGCTGCTTTAAACTAGAAAAATATTGCCCTGTTCTGCACCAACAATTAAAATAATTATTGCCAGTAACACCACCCTGTTTGGAAATGTTACGTGGAAAATAACACTTTGAGATTTGCTATTTAGACTAAGTACAGGGTTTCTGTTCACCTCTGCTGTTCCCCATGGAAAGAAAAGTGTGACTTCCTTAAAAATCACTACTCAGTAATTTACATGATTATCTGTTAAACCTGCAAAATTTTGTAGAGTTCTACAACACAGGAAATACACTTATATGCAGAGACAGCACTAGTCTGCTAGCAAAGTGATATTTCAGTTTTCTAATATTGCCAGCTCTTCTAAAACATAAGCAGAATATTATGAAGGTATCAAATAACCATGGACATCCCGTGTATGCCACCAATTTAATTCACTAAAAGCCCAGGTAGTTCTCCTCCTCCCATGATCTGCACAAAGAAGGAGGACACAAAGTGTCAGAAGAAAAATGTATTTTTTTCCCCAAACATTTTAAAGAATAATCACTTTCATGTCCTGTTTCATGACACCTATGACGAGATTTTATAAGCCATGTATTTAGGTAGGGAGGTAAACAAGAAAGACAAACAAGCAGTTATTTCAAGTATACTACCAATTATACACACACACATGGATAGTCACATAACTCAAGTCTGAACAAGTTCTGTCCCTCATGGTCTGTAAGGTTTCATATCACTGTCAACAGGCTCATAACACACAATTATTTCTTGTTAAATACTTGGTTTCAGACCATCAGTAGTCTGGTGTGACAGATCTCCTTCTTTACCCTGAAATCACAAATTACAATGTTTAAGTAGTTTAGAAAAATGGTGGACCAAATCCAGTTTGTGAAAACCAATTGCACAGCTTCATCATGAACTTTGAGTTACCAGGTTAATTTTTAAATGCTTCCTTGCAGGGATTTTTTCAGCTTCCAGTCTTTGAAGAAACACCAGTGACTTTTTAAGTGCAGTGCCTTCTCCTGAGGCATAAATTAACAAAATAATAGATACTTAGGCATGTGTTTTCCAGGAAGGACTTATACACTCAAATTAAAGTTTTTTTTTTTTTTATTCAGGAATTGCTGACCATCTGTTTGTCATTCCCAGAGGGTTGTGAATTGACAGCCTTAAAAAAACCCAACCCAAACCACACCAAAACCACCCCCCCCCCAAAATAAAAAAAAACAAACAAAAAACCCCAACAACCACCACTTACAGCTACCATTGATTTTCCATAGGAATTTTGAGAAGAGCAGGGCAGAGAGCTACTCAAGGGCTGAAGATCTCAGAATCCTGTATAGCAATACTTGCTGCTGTCTTGTTAGTAGTATTTCACTATTTATATCTGAATGTCTAATATAGGTCTGTTTACAATTCCTGCACTAAAACTTCATTTTACCATCCCTTCAAGAAGCCTGACCATACTGCAGCATAATGGAAAGGCTTCCTGATTTTATGGAGGTGACAAACATTTACTGTTTTCTGACTCTGTTGCTTGCTCATAAGAATGTAAGAAAAAACTTGACCCTGTGCTGCAAGTTAGGACTGATCTCTGATTTTGCTTTAGGCTGTACCCTCACCCCTGTGGATATCAGTGGAGGATCTATCATTGTTTTATGGCCAGTCAAGATAAAATCATTATCTTTGCCTACATGGAGAAACTAAATCTCTTGGAATTTGCTTTACAAAGGATCTCCTCAGGAAAATCAAAGACACATTTTCAGTGATTGACTTTGCTTTGACTTAACATGTCAATGCAGCAGAGGTCTTCTTACGTTAGAAAATGTTAGGCCTATGATCATTTCAAAGGACTCTGCTTCCTTCAGTGTTTTGATATTAAACTAGAGTATTGCAATATTGGCTGAAAAGTATTTCAGGGCACAGTCAAATATCAGCAGGGAATTAATGCTCAATTCACCTTTAATGTATCTGAGAGTGCTACACAAGCTGCTTGGTGTACTTGCCTATCATTATGTAGCAGCAAGTACTAGAACACAGGTAAACACTGAAATAACAGACTGAAGACATCAAAGTGCATAACTGCTCAGTTTAAAATCTTCAAACAAATCCCTTTTATTGCTTCCACTTTATTTTTCAGAACTGTAAATAACAGTACAGATCAAGTCTAGTGAGATGACAGCTTTGCAGTAATTTAAAAGTGGTACTGTAAGATATAGTGCTTTCCCATATGTACGAGATTTAGCAATATCATCCGGCACACATCATTTGGGAAACACTTCGCTTGGAATGGGTTGGCCGTTGAGAACAGCCAGCATATTTGCTATTGCTTCTTCTGCCATCATATGGATCGCCTGTACTGTTGCAGTTCCAATGTGAGGGGTTATGATGATGTTATTTAATTTTAATAAAGGATGATCTCTGCAAGAAACAGAAACAACAGAATGTGTTACACAGGGATTTACTCTGCAGCTATCCCATGCTAGCTGTTCAGAACGGAACATCGGGAAACAGCAATGGCATGTTGACATAAAAGGGCCACAAGTCCTCAAAAGAACTCCACAAAAAAGCTTGTGGAAAGCTTGCCTACCCATTTCTTATTCCTTTCTACTGGTTTTGGTTTCCTTGCCAGTTGGTTAGGCTAGCAAAGAACTGACAGAAAGTTGAATAGTTTATCATCCGTTTATAACTGTGAGACAAGCTGAGGTCTTGTCCTTAAACAGTGAGAGAGACTCCCCACAGAGGTCAAGATTTGGCACCCTTTGGCACACAGTTTAAAACATTTCAGATTAATAGAATTGTAATCAGGTTTATTTACCTTAATAGAATTGTAATCAGGTTTATTTACCTTGGCAGAGGCTCAGGATGTGTCACATCCAGAGCAGCAGCCCTAATAATCTTCTTCTGGAGAGCTTCTACCAATGCATCTTGATCAATAACTGCACCTACAATGAAATGAAATCTTGCTAGCATGATGAGTTAATGAATGTGTATTTACCTGGAAGAGGAGAAAGGTCTCAACGGTCTAGTGAGAAAAAATTACAGGATCTTTGTCCTGTTAGAAAGCATGTTCTCCTAATAACAGTTAACCAAAGAAACCAGATTTATTAACCTTTAATTACAGAAGGATTATCAGGTTAGATGCAAGGAAGAAGTTCTTTACTGTGAGGGTGGTGAGGCACTGGAACAGGCTGCACAAAGAAGTGGTCTTCTCCATCCCTGGCAGTGTTCAAGGCAGGTTGGACAGAGCCTTGGACGACATGGTCTAGTGCGAGGGATACCTGCCCATGGCAAGGGGTTGGAACTAAATGATCTTAAGGTCCTTTCCAACCCTAACCATTCTATGATTCTATGATTATGGTCCACTTCATAAGGATTTTCCTGGGATGATACCACTTTCAGCCTTCTCCTCATTTCGACACTGACTTCCTGTATTATTATAGACAAGCTTTCCACTCTTTTCTCTCTGCTTTGTTTACTGAAACTATAATCTCTCTCATATGCTTGTTCAGTGCCAACAGATCTGTAAACCCATGTGAGGTTTCTTTTCTTCATACGGTTTCAAATGAATATTGTTTTCCTTTGTATCCCATTCATTATTAGTGATGATAAACCTTCCAGTTATTTTCACTAAAAAAAACCTGTCTTTAGGATAAGGCTAAGATAACAGAACAGCTACTGAGCATCCATAAATTCTATAGGACATTTGAACACTTAGCATCTAATCTATGGAAAGTCATTAATTTGTAGACTGCCAGCCACTTCAAACAATACAGAGATACCACAGACTGCCGTTGGAGGAGGAAATGTCAACATAATCAGAAAAAAACACAACTTTAACTGTGCAGTCACAAACAGTGCTTTTAGACTGTCCTACCTCGGCTGATGTTTATTAGTGTAGCTGTGGGTTTCATCAGTCCCAGCTCCTTTTTCCCAATTAGTTTGTGAGTCTCAGGAGTCAGGTTCACAACCAACATAACAAAGTCAGATTGCTGCAGCAAGTCTTCCATCTTCTCACAGTAGTGGGCACCAACTGCCTCTTCCTCTTCCTTTCTCCTGAAGGAAAAATGCACACACACACAAATTGATACAAATGCTTCTAACTGGCTTTAACAATCAATCAGCTCTAGGAGAAATAAAGAACAGCATAGAGACCGAGAGGTTTTAGGCCAAGGTAAGGAAAAGACATTGAAAGGCATAGATGGTAGAAGGGAGATGGGAAGGATGTGCATTACAAAGAGGCAAAAGGAGTGGTGGGACACTGTAGGAGTGATGTATGTGCAAAGAATGTAGGTGATATTAGGCATAGGAGGTCGGGGATGCAGTCAGAACCAACTCTTTTCATGCATTTATGCCAACTTGTTCTGATATGATGAGTGATCTGGCTGGGCTGAGAAACGCATGACTGGCTGAGTGGGCCAGGGATCTTGCCAGAATCCTGGAGTCCAGCAGGACAGGAGAGACAATGAGGGCATGAGGCCAGGTTTGCCTGGACATCTTCAGAAAGGTTACACTTCCCTTGCTCCAAACTGCCATTAGCTAACCAGGGAAGAGTCAGTGCAGGAGGCACAAGCAAGGGAAGCAGTAAGAAGCCAAAGTGAGAAAGTGGTGGCATGCTGGTACTCCTCATGCTGCTTACAACTACCACAAGTGTCTAGGAAGACCAGGGACACAGCAGAACTGTGGCTTCTGTTACAGCCTAATTATGTGCAGAAACTACATGTTTTTACCTCTGTTTCCTATTATGATACAGGATCTTCATGTTGAAGGCTTTGGCTCTCTGAGCCACTTTGTACCCAATGCTGCCCATCCCAATGATCCCAAGCGTTGCTCTGGTTACTTCCACACCCAGCCAGTCAACAGCAAAACACTTCGTGTCTGGAGAAACCGCAATCTGGCAGCCTGAATGTAAATACATGCTAAATAGGTACAAACTGACCATAAACGTAGGCTTGAGAGAAAGAAAAAGTTTCTCACCATCACAGCAGTGGGGCTGTGGGACACCCCTTACAAAAATCCTTGATAATTTTGACCAGTTTATAGAAGGGCCTGGATGGTGCCATTCCCTGCAGCCAGGGCTGGAGTCAGTAACACACGGGGGATGCTGTGATGAGTACTGTGCTAGGAGGAAATAACTCTTATGTGGCTAGAGTATTTTCTTGGAAGTTCAAAAATACCTTCTTTGACACTTAGCACGCTGCAAGCATTGACTTCATTGGGTTTTTTTTTGGCTTTGGTAAATTTCACCAATTTTCTCCTGTACCACAACCCAAAGCAGCCCTATTTGCTTGAATAGGTGTGAAGGTTGCAAATTCCAGCTTAGCCAGGGATCTCGATAAGCTTTTCTATAAAGAACCTGAGGTCCAGCAAGATGCAATAATGAGAAAATATCACAGGGAAGAGGTGTTACTTTATGCTCAGGGGGGAAGCAGCAGTGACAGAAGGACTATGAGTCCCTGAAGACAGAGGCAGCTTCTTGTGATAGCCTCTACTGACACTTTCCTTTTCCTGAAACACACTGCATAGCAAGGGCATGTGGGGAAAGGACCTATCTTTGGGGACACAAACTAATGCCCATGGTACAGTTTGGAATTACTTTGTCAAAAGGATTATGAGCTCTTTCAATAACAGTGCTGATGCTCTCCTGGAAATACAACCCACAGGTTTAGAAAAACTTTACAGAAGCAGGAAAACAATGAACAGTTATTACTGCTCTAGAGTTGGGGACATGGCCATTAATGCTTTGTACCTCCCTGTAACTCCTAATGCTTGTTCCAATAGGAAACGGAGAAGTAGTGACTTTTAATTTGGATGTCATTTGTATTCAGTTTTTACTGTTATAAGGAACCCACCCAGTAAACACCCAGAGGAGAATTAAGCCTCAGACATTATTCCAACCAGGATATCACAAGTGACTTTAAAGTGCATAATTTACTTACTCTTGTCACCACCGCCTTAAAAAGAAGTGGGACACAGGAAAAGCAAATCCTCTGAAAATTGAGTCCTCAGAATATTTTTCTCCTCATAAAAGCACCCCAAATATTGATTCGGGCAGATCATCTGTTTCATAGTGAAAGTGAGGTATGCCAAAGAAGTAGCTAAGATCCAGGAAAATGTAAAACATTACCTTCTACTAGTCTTCTGGCAGAGGCCAGCATCAAAGCCATTGCCATGTCTGCTGTTGGGTCTGCCACAGCATGTGGGGTGTTGGTCACTTTTACGCCAAAGTTAGAAATCATTTTCAAGTCTAAGTGATCGACTCCAACCCCAGAGTTTCCAATTACTTTTAAATTAGGCAGGCTCTCTAGAAGCTCCTGGTCAATAGTTGGCCTGCACTCAAACACAAAAACAGACTGGATTCTTTTGCTCATTTCCTTTTTGTTTTCAAGAAACTCCTTCATGGTGATAAGGTGAAAGTGTTTCTTCAAAAGCGCTGCAAGGTTTTCCAGCACACCATGAGTTCCCCCTATATCCAGAATCAAAACACCTGGCAAGTCTTCTGCCATGACCTGCAACAGGGAAATAGAAGAAATATTCATGTGTTTAGGAGAACACCCTTTAAGGAGTGATGCTATAGTGATAATTTAAATTCACATCTGTAAGACAGGATACTGATGGAATTCAATATTGCTTTTAATGAGACAGAATAAATCCACAGTCCCTTGGTACTAGTGGTACATTAGACAACTTCCCAGTGTTTTCACTAACTGCTGATTTAGACTGTAACACCAAGGAATATACACCCCTTCAATCTAAACTCAGTCCTGCAAGGTGTTCTTCTCAAACAGCTTAATTTTAGTCCTGAATCAGTGTTGATCTTACACAAATCTGGCAGCTTCTCAGCCTTATTCACAAATTCATTTCTATAAGCAGTGGTATGAAACAAAGGCTGACAAAAGTTACTCAAAGTTTCCTGCCTACTGACAGTACTTGGTGAAGCTGCAGATAGCATAGGGAGTCACTGAGGCCCAGATGGGTCTGACAAACATCTGTCAGGCATGGGTTAAGCCTAACAAATTTGCATGAGGAAGAACCAGCTACCACACTGCTTACCCTTCAGTGCTTTAAACATCTAGTTCTGTACCTGAACATACCTCTTGCAAAATTTAGCATACCCGTGCCTCCCTGCTGAACTAGTGAGGAAGAACATATGGTAAGTACAACTGACAACAAAGTGGTTCATACTAGAACTTTTCCCTTACAGAGTTGTTTAGAAGTTTACTCCTGCCGTACAGTTTTCAGCCTAGCCCTCTCTGCAAAACTCATGCAAATGTATTGTATCCTGCAGTAAGACAGGAGCTCTGCAGACAGCCACATGCTTAATTAGAGGTGGCCCTTACAGCTACAAAAAATGGTAGCTGAGGATTTGCTGCATGTCTAAACACAGTTGTGTCTAATTTCTTACAATTCTGTTTGCTGTGCTCCAATCACTTCAGGTCTCTATCACATACTGTGTTCTAGACTTAGGTCCAGGACACCTGATGTTGCTCTAACAGAATCAGAATGATTTTTCACAAGTGTGCTGATTTACTCTGGGCACACAGTGCTGCGCAGAGGTTTTCTGCTGCTTCAGTTTTCTCACACAAACAAACCTTCACTGAGTAACCAGAATTCAAACCTGCAACAAAAAGTATCAATGCAGATTGAAAGTTTCTGACAAACTGTATTTTCCCTTTTCCTGAGCAAACTCAGGCTTATCCCAACTGCAGCTATTAAATGTTTACAACCTTAACACCAGCAACACTGCTTCTTTATCCTGGCCCTGACCAGCATTCTGCCTCAGTTCCAGTCTGCTGCCAGACATGGACTAAAAGGGGCCTCCATGTTAGGACAGGTCTGCAGTTCATCGTGAACAGCGTCTCTGGTGACACTGGTTCTGAACAGCAGCAAAAAAACCAACGAGATGAATAGCGCAAGCGTATTGCAAAGGAATACCGTGTTCTTAAATATATCCATTTCTTGCCAACTGAATATGCTGAACCATGCCAGCCCCATATGCTTGCGAAAATTGTGTACATTTCCCCAGCTGTAATCTGTGTTATCTTTTAAAGTATTACACAACATGACCTTAGAAGGATAAACTAGATTTGTATTCCAGAGTGAATTATGCACAGAATAAAAGACAAGATCTGATGTCATACTGTGAGTGTTGCCCAGCTTCTTGATAATCACAATCTGATGCTCCTGCAGCAAGTTACTTAGACTGGACATCAGCTAAACCTTATGCTGCACATGCCAGTAAGGCAGCACTGTATTACACCATTTGCTTTCATCACCACTTCCTCCTCCATTACCCTATACCACTTATGAAGGTCACAGTCAGATCTGCATTCATTTTAGAAGCACTTCCTAAACTTTATAAGCAGACAGGTGATCTGTGAGGAAGCCACAGTGCAATGCAGGAAGAGCTGGTTTAGCCTTAAACAAACCAGCTGGTGCATTAGAAACAGGATAGTTAAGCATCACTGATCTTTCATTAGTGTGGACATGCTAGCTCACCACAATTTCAGCCATGTTTGATGATCACACAAGTCACTAACAGACTACAGCTTTGGTTCAAGAACCAGGGTTCTGCTAGCCCAGGTACAATCTCAAAAAATTATGTTGATATCAGTAAACTAAAAACACTTAAAGGAACCTTTTAGAGGTAAGGGGTTCTCCAGATACCAACCTTGGTGTGAGAAGCACTTATTGTTCGTCCTCCAGCACTACATGAGTATGTCTTGTACCTCTGTCTGTAATCCACAGGACTTCTCCTGTGACAGTGATGTCCATGAGAAGCAATAGCTGGATGAATACATTCACAAGCCAAATTTGTCTGGCGAAACATCAAGGGAATTGGTTTTAACAGACTGAATGCTTTGCTTCTGAGCATTATTACTCAGTTATCAGGTGACTTGTCCGGTGTGCTAAATGTAACACCTGTTAAGGATATGACAATTTGGGTTTTGGACTAGTATCATCTGCAGTATTGCTAACTCTCTTCTTTAAAGCTGTTGCTCCTCACATTTTCTATTTATACAAGATTATATGCTTCCACGTATGTATACATCTATAAACATATGTAACATTGATATAATGTATGTGTACTAAGTTCTGGTGCTTGCATGGCAGAGAAAACTTTAAAAATATGACTCAGATTGAAACAAGTGGCAAATACAAAGGACTACATTTAAGTATTAACTCCAGTGCTAACTAAAGTGGCCTTACTTCTTTTGTGGAGTGTGACTCGCCACTTACTTGCAGATTTGTTGACTAGCACTGCTGTACCACTTTGGAGTCAGCCAAGCCATAGCAAAATGATTCTGCTGTAAGAGTGACAGGACAGAGGTAACAGCTTTAAGATGTCAGAGGGGAGACTGAGATTAGATTTTAGGACGAAGTTCTTCCCTGTGATGGTGGTGAGGCCCTGGCACAGTTGCCCAGAGAAGCTGTGGCTGCCCCATCCCTGGCAGTGCTCAAGGCCAGGTTGGACAGAGCTTTGAGCAATCTGGTCTGGTGGAGGGCGTCCCTGCCCATTGCAGGGGGTTGGAGCTGGATGAGCTTTAAGGTGCCTTCCAACCCAAACCAGCCTGGGATTCTATGATTCTATCCAGGATAAATCCCTCCCACTAACTTCCCTATAGAAGAAAGTGAATTACCTAAGTAACCACCGCAGAATTAAAGGGCGCTTGTTTTTTACTCACTTTCTAGCGCCTCCGCCGCAGCAATACCGGAGCGTAGCGAAAGAAGCCGGCAGCTCACACTTCCGGATCCCAAGGGGCCACATCCGCCCTGCCTCTACAGCGCCGGGCGGTGTTCGATCCGGGTTCGATCAGCGCCTGCTACGGAGACAGCCGGGGTCATGGTGCTTCTGTCTATAACAAGACGGGACGACCTGCCTTCTCCTCTCATACACCCGGCACTGAGTTATCTAGAAAGAGGGCTCGGAAAACGGGGATTTAAGAGTGTTTGGAGAGCTCCGCAGTGCTGGAGCAAAGTAATTTGGTACAAATTTATGTTGTTGTTCCAGGACTGTTTCCCGCAGCACTAGCTGAAGTTTGTGTAGATTTTTTATAGTGGAAAATACGCTTTTCACACATTATTCTGCAAGCTAACCTTTTAAATGAGTAAATGGTGTAAATTAGAATTGTAGAGTCATAGAATGGCTTGGGTTGGAAGGAACCTTAAAGCTCATCCAGTTCCAACCCCCTGCCATCGGCAGGGACACCTTCCACCAGACCAGGTTGCTCCAAGCCCTGTCCAGCCTGGCTTTGAACACTGCCAGGGATGGGGCAGCCACAGCTTCTCTGGGCAACTGTGCCAGGGCCTCACCATCCTCACAGGGAAGAATAACAGCGTAGAATAACATACAAGCCCTCCAAAAAGCAAGCGTGCCTGGGACGCCCAATCTTAATGGCCAGCTCAGTTCTGTAACCTAATATTGTAATGTGCACGTTCCGATGCCGATGACTTCAACTGAAACATTTACCCAGCGCCTTGAAGCGCTGCCCATTTGACGGTCCAAGCCCCTTCTCCACCTCTCCCCGCCCGCTGCCACACTCCGCTCGGTCCCAGCAGCCTCCCCCGCCCCCCTGACCGAAACCCCGCCTCGGAAGCGCCTTTCCCAGCGTGCCCGGCCGCGGGAAACGTCTGCGGTCACTTCCGCTTCCTCGCAGGCTGTGGCTCCGTTGCTCCGTTTCCCCGAGAGAAGGAAGCCCGAGGGGTGCGGCGCGGGGCGGCGCGGGGGGCGTGCGGCGGAACGGGGCGGGAGCAGGGACGGGGGTGGGGGGACTCGGCCCTGGCGTCGGTGGCCGCCGGCGCCTCGCAGGGGCCTGGTGAGGTGGTAGCGCCGCTGAATGGAGGGTTGGGCCTGCGGGAGTGTGCCGGGGGTGCCGTGCCGGGGCTGGCCGGTCTGTCAGCTCCCGGGCCGTCGCTGTCGTCCCGCAGGCTCGCCACCCGCCCTGCAGGATGTCGTACATGCTGCCGCACTTGCACAATGGCTGGCAGGTGGACCAGGCCATCCTCTCGGAAGAGGACCGAGTGGTGGTCATCCGCTTTGGGCATGACTGGGACCCGACGTGCATGAAGATGGATGAAGTCTTGTACAGCATTGCTGAGAAGGTAAACTGGGGCTGTAACGTGAGGCGATTGTTTTCTGCGCTGTTTCAAAAGGTTTATACAAAGCCTGAGGCAGGTTATAACTCGATTTCTGGAAAGATATTGCAGCTTTAGAAGGCACTGAGAAAGCTGCTCGATTGGTTTAGTGCGCAACTCCTAAAGTCTTTGGCTACCCTGGTGTTTGTAGTATTTAATGAGGTGAAATGAGTATTGCAAATTCTGAAATTAAAATTGCCTGTTAATAATCCGTTTATTGAACACCAGCATTCAAGCAGAAGCAAGTGTTTGGTAGTAGAACTGCTGTAGTTCTGGATAATGCAGCACTGTCACTTTACAATGGCAGTGTGTACGATGTAGCTTCTGATTTCCATTTGAACAACTTGAGAAGTTGTTTTCATTTTGACTCTTAAAAATGGTGACATCTTAAAATGCACAGGATGGTGTTGATTAATCTGTCAGTGATAGTATATGCCGAGACAGATGGCATTCCATTGAGTTGCATGGGCTCAATTAAATTTTAGGAGCTAAACTGAAGCTGTTTTCAGATGGAAATCAAATGCCTGTTGAAAGCTGGTCACTCACATAAGGAAGATAGATGTTGAAGAAATCTTGAACTATTAACATGCAGGATTAGTTATAGTTTACCTTTTCATGTATTTGGTAAAGGTTTTGCATAGTAATAGATTGGGAAATTGATAGCTCTTCTTTCACTGAATCACATAGGAAACGATGGAAAAAAGACAGTAACTTGGGTAGGAAAAGGAGTTGACTATGTAAAATTGTGTGCATATTACATAACTTGATATCAAGTTCTTTCTGTGGTGTACTCCTTTTTGGTTGACTGCTATTTTAAAGTAAATGAACATCTGTCTCAAAACTCCCTACAATGAAAGATCTAAACCTATAGCTAACTGTTAAGGTATAATAGAATACACTAAGGAGTTGTGACATGGTTTGATTTAGTTGTTTTGTGTTTAACGTGTTGGGAGTGTCTTATGATCAGGTACTGTAAGTATCTTTTGGCAGGATACTTGGCAATTCAGCAGACATATTGGCAGTTAAGGGTGCCTGGGGGAAGAAAGAACAATATAACTTCTTATCTAAAAATCTCCCTCTGCAGAAATGGCAAATTAAAGGGGGAGATCCTTCCTCATCTTCTTGCTTACAAGCCATGTTTGGATCTCTGCTGTTTTAAAGAGTGAGTAAAAGTTCCAATTGTACAGGTGTTTATACTATGGAATAATACAGAATGCTAACATGCTGTAACTGCATGCTACATTTGAAGCAAATGTAGCCATATTTTACATTTGTTACCATGGTGCAATATTCATTCAATCTACAGCATATTTTTGGGTAGCAGTAATATTTATCTGTACTTTACAATAGGAAAATGGTAATTTTCCAGTCTGAATCCTCTTTGGAGAAAGGAAACTAGAACACTGTAGGAAAATACAAAGAGGTTTATTTTCACTGAAATGTACTCCTTTTAGAGTTGAATGTTCTGTTCTGCCCCCTGTGTTAAATGAAAAAGAAGCTAGGTTTCATTCGGTGTCAAAACAAATGACAATTGTAAGATGTTAGATTTTTGCTTTGTTATTTTTTTTTAAGGAAGCTCACAGTTATAAAACCCTATCCCATGAAGCACAGGGCTTTGGTTGCTAAATTATTTTAATTCCACTTTTTTAGGAATTTTTTTAAAACCATTATTTATCTAGGACTGAATACTGTAAATTGGATAACCTCTTGTGAAACCAGCTTACTTTAACCAGTATGTTGTATTGGGTCAGTGTGGGTTTAGGGAGGACTGTTAAAATGTTCTGCTTTTATTTAACTATAATCAGAAGTGTGAATAGCTGCGGCTTTTGCTCAGACTTAGTTGTGCCTCTGCCTTTCTGCTAAGGTTACATGAATGAAAAGTGAGAGAGGAAAAGAAGGGGGGGCAAAGAAGAAGAAGCTATAAGAAAAGCTTATTGGTATTAGAGTTACTGGTGCTTCTAATTAAAGTTGATCCATTTGCTTATGTCTGTAGTTTTCAAAATCATTAGCTGTAAGCATTCTTCTCAGCAGTATAATATCTTTCCATTTTCCCCAGGAAATTTGTCACTGAAACTTACAGAAAAATTAGCAAGAAAAAAAGTCAAATATGTACAGTACAGGCTCTCAAGTTTGTACTGTGTTTGCAGCCTTTTTCAGTTCAGTAATGCAGGTCTGCTAGCCACCTTCAACTGAATGTTTTGCTGCAAAGGCTGATTCTCTGAGGGAACTCCAGGAACAAACTCACCAACAAAGTTTTAAGTTGACAAGCAGGTATTCTTTACTGCGACACCGGGAGACACTGGGGATAGCTCCTCCAAGTGTCTCTCTGTATTGCCACACAGGCCATCCTTATACAGTCACTTGGGCATACATACATATTCACGATGCTACACAAGTTTCCCGATGCTACACAAGTTTCCCGTAGGTATACAAAAGGTGATGGTGGTCTTTGAGAGTCGTTTACAATATTCATTCCTGCTGGCAGTCTTTGGAGCTCCAGCTTAATTAACATTACAGACATAGCAATCATCCTGTTCTTCTACTGAGCGGAGTTTCACTGCTCCCTCCCTGGACCTCTGCTGGTCCTGGATACTCCCCATCCCCGGATTCTGTTTTGCTACAATCTTGTAGTAAGGTCCAAAGGGCCTGGAACTAAGTCAGTCACCTTCATGCCTCTCAGTTATTTTCCATTGCAAAACCACCAGACTTCACAGTTACTTAGAACTGATTACATTTGGTGCCTCCTTGTCTCAAGACTAATCTCAGTTCCTGTACCTTTTTTTTTTTTCCCCTCTGATTTCCTTGTCTATAAAGACATATAAACATAAAAAACATTGTCTGAAATCTGGTTAGCAAGATGAGAAAATAGAATCTTGTCTCTTGTCTCAGATTTGCTTAGGTATTTGCTGTATACACTTTGGGCCATAAGGTAATGTTATGGTTATGAGATTTGCTTCTAAAAGGAACCAAATCTTAACAACAACAACAAATTATTACTTACCCCTAACAGAAATTTAAGGAAACTTCATGATTGTTGCCATTCTTCCTAGTCATTGATCAGATATTGCTGTGATAATCTCATGATGTAGGAATGCTTGAGTTCTTTTTTGAACGGCATTCCTAATGAAGGAAGTCAGGAGGGAAAACTTTGGAGGAAAAATGTGATTTACTTAATCTGGCATATGATTTTTTTCTACATCTGTGTTTCCTATTTACCAGCTCAGTGTGTGGTCTTTATCAAGATCAGACTAAAGAATCTGTATCTGATGCAAGAATCCTATAGATAACACTGTATTTTACAAGGTTAAGTACTTTCAGAATGAGCTTGTGTTATAAAGTATTCGACTTCTAAAATGCCACAAGATTTGTTGCATATTTTCTGGGCGGCAGAATTTTGGTTTATGTTAACAACATTAATACAGTCTCAGTTGCTGCAACTGCTTTTATTTAGTGTGGTTTGCTTGCTCCGAGTTGTATTTAATTCTTATTCTGAGGCCTCCGTAGTATATCCCTAGTTACAACTTGGAAAGAGAACCTCTTAGCAGCCAGTGCCTTGAAACGACAGCAAGGTTATTCTGCATAAGAATGTATTTTTTTTGAACTGACAACTCTTACCTGGGAAATAGATTCACATCTCAAAGGATGGGGAGAGGTTAAGCTTTGGTTTGTCTTCACAGACTTACTAGTTCACATACAGATGCAACTCCTACATTCATACAAGCCTGAATCCATAAATACTTAAAATTGCTTTTGCTTAAAATGAAGCCTAAAGTAAAGTCTTGTGAATCAGAGCTGCCTGTGTATGAAGCCAACTGGGATACAGCTCTGTACTGCTGTGAAGCTGGCTTAGTACTTCTGTATCTTGGCTCTAATGTGTCTGAGACAGTAAGTGTGTCTTCAGGCTGTAAAACTAACCAATACTATGCAGAGACACATTTGACTAGTTCTGCAGGGCTTGTCTGCAGGGCTTGTGTTGAAATAAAATACCTCTTGGTAACAAGTCTGCCCTATCTGGCATGGTGACTAGACAAGTAGATATTAGGAACACTGCAGTGCTTCTGCATCACCTTTCTGTGTTTAGCCTCTTACCCATGTTTTTATCTAGTTCGTTCTTAGGCCTGAATCCCAACCTCCTGCGACTACATGCATTGGAGTGTTGCATGGCAAGACCCATATCGCAAGCAACCTTGGCAGCCAGTGTCCAGACTCAACAAAGCACATCCTTGTGGTTAATCTTGTCAGATATGAAATTAAGCCAGCAAGGGGGAAAGAACAGAGCCAATTTTAGAAGTTCCAAATTTAAATCTGAGAGTCCGTATCTAGCTTTTGAGGTCTGCTTTAGACTTCATACAAGCTTTTTTGAGTAGGCAGCTGTCATCAGTTTCACTGCTATAAAAGTAGGTAGAAGAGAAAGAAGATTTAGTTAATGTCTGAGATACTTGGTGGTAACTTGTGTATGTGCTGTGCAAAGGTGATTTGAGGGATCCAGTCCTTCTGAGTAAGACTCATGTAGTATCTTAGACTTGAATGGTCTGGTTCTCTTTTCTAAGTTCTTATGCTGTTAATGTCCATTGCTGGTGACAAGCATTTCTGATTCTGCAACAGCTCAACTAAATTAAATGTATAATAATGCAAAATTAACTTTAAAAGTTTTGTTGTTCCAATGCTATGTGGAGTACACAGTTCATGGAAGTAATCTTTCAGTTTAGCAGTGCTTTTGTAGTGGTCTTCTGGTGCAGCATATAATCACCTTGGACTAATGTTTCAGTGAACAGAGCAGGTCCTAAGAAAGCTGTATTAATACATAGTGTAACTTAAAATTATTTTCTGATCTCCAAATTAAATAATAGTTCAAAATTGTGTAGTTTGTCAGAATTGCCGAATATGTTGTAGAAATTTCCCCACATGGCAGAGCTGGGCTACTGTTGCTGAAAATGCCAGCAGGATGGAAGAAAAAAAATGATAGGAGGAAATGAAAATGGCTCTTCGGGTTTTGGGTTTAAAAAATCCCCCAAAACAACAGCAAACAACCCATCCACAGTTGTTTTCTGCCTCCTGAGGCTGACCAGGGAGTAACTTCAGTCACTTCTCAGTGAAATTATTGACTCTGAACATTCCGTTACATTTCTTAGAAATCTTTCATATAAAACTTTCATGGGCATGAATGATAACTTGAGAGGGTGTTGATATTATGACTAATTCAGATTTTCAAGGCTTTCCCTCTTGCCTGTTTTGGAACATGGCTTAAAAGGGATGTTTTCATTGGATTGACAGAGTCTAGGGTTATAACTGGCTCCATAAAAGCACTAAAAAAGCATAAAAGAACTATTCTAATGCTGTTTCACCTCAGAAGAAATTTTCTTTTCCTTGCTAGTAATACTTACTGAAGTGTGATGATTTTTTTTTTTTTTTTATAATTTACCAACTCTCTTGAAGCAGAAGTCCATAAAATTTATTTATTGATGCATCTGGGTGGTTTGTTTGGGTTTGTTTTTTTTTAACTAAACATGTCCATACTTTCTCAATTAAAGTGCCTGCAAGGATGTTTATGTATAGGGTACCCCATATATAATATTTTCCTGGTGCAGCCTAATCCTGTTTTTTGGACTAAAATAAAACATCTTTACATAAGCAGAAATTAAACTCATCATAGCATTTCCAGACATCTGATAGCATAATTAACAAGTGGGAAGTACAATGACAAACAGTAAGTTTGTCATAAATCTTAGATCACTTGTTAATTTCAGGATGGTAATTTTATGTATTGAGTTGGAAAGGACTGAAATTGTATTTGTATTCAAGTAAGGACAGGGTGAACAAAGTTGTGCATTGATGGTATAATGCATGAGCATTTGATAATACACCTTACAGTTAAATGCTTGTGCAATTTTAGATGCCTACTGACTTATATTTTAATGTGTGTTAATTTCTACATGTACATGTATGAGCTAAGTTTAGAAACTGAAACTTACCCTACTTCCACTTCAAGTCAAATATGCGACATTTAGGAAACAAAAATGTGACATGGTTTTCTTTCTGGAATGAAGACATTTACTATGACATTAAAGGGGAGGGATTCTTTTACATTTACTCAGTAACTCTGCAAAATAAAGCTTGTTTTACCAGAATTGCCCAGAGAATAGCTTCTCAGCAAGATCTTTTATTCATTATTACATTTTTAAGCTTTGAAGCTTTACACCTCAGAAAAGCTGTTAGGTTTTATTATTTAATTTATCAGTTTTGTTTTCACTATAAGAGTCTTGTTAAACAAATCAGATGGTTTGAAGGGGAAAAATGCTCAAAGATGGGCACTAGGGCATTTTAGATCATTAATTTTCTGAAGTCTATAAGCAGCTGATGACAGAGGCAACATGTATCAGCTTGGCTTGCACAAAGCAGTTATTCTGCTTGTTTAGAGCTGTGCATGTCACTGCAAGGTCTCAGTTATATATAAAAGGGCATTTGTTTCTCTGGATACCGATTTAGCATAATATCTTTTCAGTTAATGCTGGATGTGAAGTGAACATCTTGGCTATATTTAAAAATATTTTTTTTATGCTAATTGGTGGCTGTGGTTCAAAGTAACGGCAAGACTTTTGTTTACTGTGATTTTTACGACTTGATATTTTTGGAAAATAAGGTGCAATAATGAAAGTTTGTCTTTTAATTGGTACTACAAATAATCAAAAGCTGGGTTATATAATACTTTTGTATTTCCTGTCTTCTGTTTAGGTAAAAAACTTTGCTGTTATTTATCTTGTGGATATCACTGAAGTACCAGACTTCAACAAGATGTACGAGTTGTACGATCCCTGTACCGTCATGTTTTTCTTCAGGTACATGATGGTTCTAGAATGTAACTCAGTTAAATTTTTGGTGTGTCAAATTCAATGTCACAGTAAATAATTTCTAAATGCATATTAGTATACTGATGTTTATGTTTTCATTGCTCTTCAAAAAGAGTAAGTCAATTAAATAGGAAAATAGTTTGGTTTTCAGTTAGCCTAGTAACAGAGTTTTAATGGTAGAGTACAAATATAGTGAAAGCTGGTTTTGTTATCTGTTGGTTTGTTTTTCAAATCTGAAGCTCACTGTATAGAATACTGCAGTAATGTGGCGGTCAAGCTTGTCAAATGTGCTTTAAAGATATACCCAAAGCATTAAGTTGGTTTTGGAGCTGAAGTATCTACATTGATGAGACATGATGTGCACCTGACAAGCGTAAAACTCTCTTTGATGTTAGACAGTACTGAGAAATAAATACAGACAATAAGCAATATGCTAAAGCATAATTGCACTGAGTAACAATCTTGGGGGCATGTTTGTGATCTTTATTCTAGCTTTAGAAATATCAGTCTGAGTGACATGAGTGGTTGCTCTTTCTTTGAGGTGATTTTGAAAGGTTTTTTATGTTATAAGGGCTTCATTTGAATCCTACAAAATGTCCTTGTGGGTGATAAAAAGTTTCTTTCTGAATTACAATACAGTATTAACTTGCCTTTCTTTTTCTTCCTCTAAAGGAACAAACACATCATGATTGACTTAGGTACAGGTAATAACAACAAGATCAACTGGGCAATGGAAGATAAGCAAGAGATGATTGACATTATAGAAACTGTTTATAGAGGAGCCCGAAAAGGTCGAGGTTTGGTGGTATCGCCAAAAGATTATTCCACTAAATACAGATACTGATGTTTCTTTGGGGCTGCCTTTTTGTTTTAACCCTACATCCACTTAAGTTTATTCTTGTGTATGTGTGTACATATATATATATTAAAAAAACCCACGCCTATGACTCCTTCAACTTTGAGCATATTTTGAATTATTTAAAAGGTTTGAATTCCATTTGGAAAAGGAGAAGTTGTGAAGCCTGGAACTGTCTGACTGCAGTAGTACTTACTTTAGATTAATTTGGGGTTGTTGGGGTTTTTTTTTATTTTTAAAGAATTTACTCTGTGGTGTCCTTCTGGCATTATGTATTTTTGTACACAAAAAGCTTCTTTGCAGAAAATAATTTCAACTGGTTTTCTTTTCTTTTGTTACGTAAATAGATGGTAAAACTATACTACAGCTTTTTATAAAAAAAATAAAGTGAATTCCTCTTATTCACCTTAATTTTCTTTAGATAATTAAATTTGAGAAAGAAAGCAATGTAATTGGCTGCAAAGTCAGGATGTTGAAGATGAAAGCTCATCACTTCTGCTAGAATGTTCTTGCGTAGTATTTTGGTCTTCTGTGTCCACTGAAAATAGACTAAACCACTAAGATGCATTTATTAATATTTAGCCCAGAGAAAAAAAACTCAGACAAAACGTATTCCATGACTTTGTGTGCACACCACAATCAACTGAATTGATTGTGGTGATGGACTTCTTCATGATAATTATGCATATGGTAGGAATTTTGAAGTACTTAGTAGATTCTGCAGTGCCAAAGGGTAATTGCAGTTCTGGAGCTGGCTGCATAGTCAACAGCTGAAGAAAGGATGAGTCGTGCTTGCTTTTATTTGACCTCTGGTTTGACTGATGGTATACTAAAATGCATATATACTCATGAGATTTGGATTTGATTAAGCTGTAGCATGTCTTTTGAAATTTCTATTTCTGACCACTTTATTTTTTGTGGTAATGGAGCCAGTGTTGTTTTTCTAATTGATACATGCATATTTATGGGATGAAGAAAAAAACAAGCCAGACTATGCAGAAAGGAGATAGAAACTGGACCAGAAGTGCAGGTCACAAGACAAAATCTAATATGCTTTTTTTTTTTTTACTGTAAAGTTCATTTTTTAGAGGATTTAGACTAAGTTGAGGAAGTAAAATACTGGTTCCCAATTCCTGTTTAAGTTAATCTGGTTTATAGTTGCTACTAATTATGAAATCATATATGTTGGAAGGGGCCATCCACCTCCCAGTCAAAGTAAATCACACTTGATTAGATTGCCCAGGACTGTGTCCGGTGTTGAATATCTCTAAGGATGGAGTTTCCTCAGTCTTTCTGAAAAGCCTGTTCTGCTACTGGAGCACCTTCATACTTGAAAAAAAGTGTCCCTTCCATCTAGCTGGAATTTTCTGTGTTCCAGCTTGTGTCTAACTCTCTTACATAAAACCCCTCCAATGAGTCTTAACTGTTCCCTGTGCTCTCCCATAGGGTAGTTGTTGCCAGCATGAAGCCAGTCTTTTTGTAAGGATGAACTACTGCCGTTCTCTCAAACCCTTGTATGCTTTGTACTTCACCATATTTTGGTGGCTGGTTGTTTAAATTCCCCCCTAACAATATATTTTTTGAACTGAGGAACCCCCCAAACTAACACAGTATTCTGGGTATGATCTCACAGGAGTTGAACAAAGGGGAATGTCCTGCTAGCTTTGCTTGTGCTGATGCTGACCAGCATGTGGCTGCAGCCCAAGGCACTCTGCTGATTCATGTTCAGCTTGTCCGCCAGACTCCTTTCCTGCTGCATGCCAGCCAGCCTCTCGCAACTGCTCTGCAGCATAAGCTTACGCTGTCCTGGAGGCGAAGCTTGGCACTTGCCTCTGAACTTCATGAGGTTCCTGTTGGTCCATTCCTTTAGCCTGCCCTCAAGAATTTCGTCCTTCTCTCCTCCTCCCCAGTTTGACATTGCTAGCCAGCCTACGCTGATTAAAGTACCAATGAGAATGAGTTCTTTATATTAATGAAGACTTTTTCATAGTAACACCTGCTGAAGTTTTAAAAAACATCCTTTATTTGTTGAGGTACTACATTTTCTTCAATTTCTAGTCTAATTTCTTCAATTTTTTTACTCTATTTTTTTCAATTTCTACATTTGTTGTAAGAGGTTCCCATTAAGTTTCAAACAAAACCTTTCCTGGAAAAAGGGCCAATGGTTTGGTGTACAAGAACCTTAAAGTTTGTGCAGATTTCCTGTTTCCTTTGATTCTGCTATGTCTTATTCAGGACACATTTGGTAACTAGAATTCCTTATCTATGTCAAAGCTTTTAAAATAGGCTTTTCATCAAAATGTCCAATGTTAAATAAATTAAATTGGCATAATAGGCATACCTGGATGATGTTATCTGCACAGGTGTGCACAACTTTGGGTGAGCTTGTGAAAACAGCTGTACAACTAGCCTGTGCAAATACTGCCATTTCTTTTAGTGCAGAACAGGTTATATGCATTGGACCTTTGATGTTTTGCAAAGACACCATTGTAACATCAAATAAGGTATATTTTGTTGTGTAAAACATTTTAAAAAACATCAAAATGGCACATGCAATGGGAAAAGTTTTGTCACAGAAGCAGCTTGTTATTCTGAGAACACTTAAAAAGGCAACAAAAAAAGGGAAATTTTAATATTATTGAAATATATGAAATATATTTTCATACATTAGAAAAGTTAATGACTGGGCAGGTTCACGATGTGGGTCGTTGTTTTCTATCCAAAATAGTAGTTTTGCCTTCCCTGAAGCTAACTGTGCTTTATGACAGGAAATACAGGGTCCCATTTAGATAAATAAACCCAGCTTTCTACAGGTTTTGGGGGGGGGGGGGTTAAAGAGATAACTATCATGACATGATGCAAGCATGTTTGTTTTCATTAACATTTTTCATGTCTAGTGACACTCATTGTGAACTCCCCAATCCAGTGTGGTGCTGTTCTCCCTTTGCCTTTCTTGCTCACATCCCATTTCATTCCTGCAAAGAAACAGTAAGTAGGTTAGTGATTTAATTATTCATGAATGTGATTCAGCATAAAAATAGGAAGATCTCTGTACAGTTAAATACATCTTCATGGATTGTCTTTTTCTAAAAATTATTTCATAGCTTAGCACAAAAAAGCATCAGAACAAACAGATACTTAAATTACTTTAGTAAATTTATATTCTTGTCTTTAACGGGTAAGCAGTCTCTGAATAACAAAGAGTAACTGATGTGTCAAGTTTGAATCAGGAAAGCATGCCACAACAGGAAGATGACCTTACTGGCACCCACAGAACATGGAAGCAATACTGTCTTGTAAATATTAAGCATGCCAAGGCATCCATCAGAGAGTGAGTGGGGGTGGTATTTGCAACAGGCAGTGATATACCCATCAAGCAATCCTGAACTACAGAGTATCTGACAATACCACTGAAGTTATCCTTGCTTCTTCCACCCCATCTTACTGCTGCAAGAACAAACTACTGCTGTGTTTGGGGTGAATGTATCTAAGTGGTGTTCTCTGAGCCATGCTGGGAAGCTGAAGTGGGTTTAAAAGCAGAGGTACATAAATTTATACCAGTGAGAATCCTCAGTCAGCTAGGTTAGCTTACTTGAGGGGCAGGAGTGGTCGGTAGGGGCACCTTAAGCCACACACATTATATTCCAGATGTACAGCCCCAGTTTTATAATTGGGATTAGTATGCAGTACCCCATGTATATGGCACTCGGCTGAAAGAGATGCAGCAAGGTAGTTTTGCTTTTGAAACCCTGGAATCATTCTTTGCTCTAGGCAAAAAGAAATCCAAAATATTTATATCTGGGTTTTGTGTTGTTTTTTTTTTTTCTTCTTTTAATTGCAGTACACTTTAAAATTAAAGAAAATACAAGGTATGATTAATAAATTAAACCGCGTTTTCATGCTGGGAGCTGCCCATAGTTCAGAACTAAGTGGAAATATGTAAAACACAGTAAAAAATAAGTTTCATTACTCTTACCTCTTCACTGGTGTTTTCTATCCCAGCCTCTGCCATCAGGTCAGCAACGTTCTTCTCAAGGTCATCAATGCGCTTGCCCATTTCTTCCAGTAAAACGTTAAAGATAACTTATTTATAAATATCCCGAGTAAAGAGTTCTTTTTCTTTTTCTTCTGTGAGAAAAACAAGCAGCTTTCTTCCACGTATTTCAGCCTCTTACGTATAATGCAAGATGAAGCATACACAAGGTTGTATGACCACTTCCTCTTGCAACAGATTAGAGAGAAGCATTTATGTTCCTAGTATTTTCACATGCCTTCCTGTATCCCCATGAGTGAGCTGGAGTATTTTCTGTGTAAGAGATCACTTTATGAGGAACTGTTTTAGGTGATTCCATACAGCCAACCTACACAGAGTATGAGTGCTGCTCATATTCTGATCACATGAAACATTATGCTCATATTCATAAATCATAGAATGGTTTGGGTTGGAAAGGACCTTAAAGACAATCCAGTTCAAACGCACCTTCCATTAGATATTCTGATCATATAAAATATAATTATTTCCTTGCACTGAAGCAGCCACTTCCTGAAAGGTCGAGTTTCAGGAAAAATAGAAAATGTAATAAATTCTCCATTTCAGAAAGCAGAGGTAGTTTCTGCAAATACATCTAATGAGCAAGATCAGAGCCCCTTCAGGGGTGATTTTCTCCTTTGGAGGGCTCATCTTCCCGTGCTCAGGAGGTCTTTAGGGTTTGCTAAGAGTAAAGAGAAAAAAGAAATGGGCTTTGGGGGCAGTTTATCTTTACATCATAGCGCTTAGAAACGATCGTTACATTTTAATTTGATGGCTAGGAAAAAAAAAGCTCGCCCAGACACTAAAAGGCAAAGCTCTTCTTCACATCATCGTGCAGGGGGAGTACCAGGCCCTGTTCAGCGGGGCAGCCGCAGCCGTAGGAGCGTGAAACCCCGTCCCGCGGGGCTAAGTAACCCGGCCCGAAAGAGGATATTTCTCAGCGTTATCTTTTCAGTCAGAGCTTGGAAATTCTCCTGCAGCTGATACAGCAGGTTTTCCGCCTGCGGGTGAAAAACAGAGAAAAACAGAAAGCAGGGGCCCCGGGACGGCTGCCCCCCGACGCACGTCCTCCCGCCCCTCTCCACCGGCTTCCTGCCCTTCCCCGCTCGCCTCTTTGGGAGGACCCGCCGGCGAGGCGGCCCCGGCCCCGGGCAGACGCCCACCCAGACGGAGCCCCGCAGCAAAGGGTTCCCCAAGCTCGGCCCCCCCTCCGCGCCGCCGGGCTCACCAGCTGCGAGAGGTCTCCAGCGCCCGGCGGGTTGGCGGCCGCCATCAGCTCCGGCTCCGAGCCGCGACCCACCGCCCGCCTCCCTGGCCACGGCGGGGCGGGCAGGTAAGTGCCCCGCCCGGAGCCGCCGGCAGGAGAGGCAGCCAGGGGAGGGGGGGAAGGAGGGTGAATCATTAAGCCCCGTTCCTTTATTCCCAAAGAAATCGTAGTTCTGCAGGGTAATAACTAAATAAGGATGCTGGGGTTTGATCTTCAGAGATCTTGAGGTCTTACGAGTTCATGGGTCTGAAGTGGTATCAAGTGAAGAAAAATGCTTGTCTACCAGCAAAGTTTAAGTTTGGTGTTTTGGTTTCGTTTTAAGGTTTGTTTCCTCTTTAACATATAATTAGACACAGAGTGGTAAAAATACTGTGTTTGTTGGAAGTTCGTTGCGCCAGGATGTCTGAAGGTACAAGACCGAAGGCATCAGCACAAATTGGGCGGTGCCTCTTGCAGTCGTGCTTGCATGTAGGTCATCCCTCTGCTTTTCAGCTTCACAGCATAAAAGGCTCCTGGTGCATCTCTGCAGAGGCGTCTTGCGTACACAGATGTGCCAAGTGCTGCAACTGTTGCCTGATGTAAAATGGAGATGTTTTCAATTTACTGGACCTGTATGGTTAGGAGAGTATTGCTGTTGGGCAATAGCCTTCTTTAGCCTATTATAGATACAATATGTAACAATGCTTTTATCCACAAAGTTTCTGAGTTAGAAATGACCTCAAATACTGGAAAGATTATCTTCTGTAAGCCTACCACTTAGGATCCTTCTTAAAAACTTAATTGTCTTCCTTCTTGGCCTTCCCCACCTCGTTTGGGAAGGCATGTTAATCTCTATACTGAGATTCTGGCATTAAAGCCAACCTCTGCATTGCTGCCTGGCTTCTCCTTTCTACATCCTTATGCTCTCAGTCTTGCAGATTTTCCTCTTTGTCTTTCTTCTTCTAGAAAGGAAGCTCAAACAACTTTTGTATGGCTTGAGTGCTCCAGCAGTGTTACTGCTCTAGAAAGCTTCCAGATAAAAGAATGTGAACAATAATATGCATGTAGATATGTTTAGCATTAGTATGTAGCCACATAGCTGCAACCACCTAGCTTTTTTTGTTCTGCGGCATAAATAAGAAGAAGTAGTTGTTGCTTCTTACCTGTTTATTCTTTGCTAATAAATCTCATTTCTCTTAGGGCTAGTTAGTAAAATTGTACAATTTTTGTATTTTTACTCCTGATAACCTGTCTGTTTCTGTCCATATATCTTGAACAAAGTCATAGAGTCCTATTTGCAGGGAAGAGCTTGCAGGGGCGAAGAAACAGCTGCAAATGTGGAGGAGCAAGCATCACACAGCCAATGAGTTTGCAAGAATTGCACTAAATCTTTGTAGTGCCATATTTTATCAGTGCCTATGTTAGAGTTCAACTGAAAACAAACATTACTTGGTAAAGGCTTTTTGTAAATAGCTCCTCTTGTTTGTGAGGCAGATCAGGGAGGTTGAAGCAAAATAACATGGTATCCAGCCAGCCCAGCAATGGAATAAAGATAATTAAAAGAGTAAAGGAGACTGAAGCCAATATTTCACCATGCATTTCCCCCCTCCAAAGGTCTGGTTCTTTTACTTTGTGGACTCCCCAGCTAATTTGAATGGCCCTCCAAGTTCAAATCTTGAGCAGAATTAGGCAAATGGTCTGCAGCTGGCTTTATGGAATAAAAATTAAGTGTCTGTAAACCAAAAATACTGTCATGGAAAGGTTCCACAGTTCAGAAAACTTGAGAATAGAAAAGACCAAAAAGACTTTGCTTAACAATTAATTTGTTTAAAACAGAACTGGTGCTTTCAGCTTTGCCTGCTGACCTCTTATTTCCCCCTCCTCACAGGGCTCTGTTTTTCAGCGCTGAGCTGTTACATGCATTTCGAGGGTCTGAAATCTGGGAAGATATGCCATATTTTAAAAGCAGTAATCCATGTTAGACATGCATCCATGCACTAAGGAAAGCCAACAAAGAAAGCTTTTGTTGTTTCGAAAACAGAGGTTTACCTGAGAACCAGTAAACAACCAGTCTTACTGGTGCTCATAAGATTATTTACTGCAAAAGGAAAAGAATACTTCATTTACTAAAAATGTACCAAGAAGTTCATGTTGGCAATTAATACCAAGACAGTTCTTGAGGAACAAAAGCAAAGATTTGACAATATAAATTAATTTTCCATGGCAAAACATGCCCTATGCTAGTTTCTTTCAGTAAAAAGCTTAGACTTTAGAAACATTCAATTTACATATGTCCTCTTGTTATGAAGCACATGAAGTAAAAATAAAAAGTAGGGTGACCTAGAGGCTGGGGAGCCATCTGCTTCCATCCTATTTCAGAATTGTGGGCCTGTGCTATAAACTCTTCACATAGTGCTTTTATGCTGAAATGATACCCAAAGTGTGTTTCTCTTGCTCTTTCCTAGGGAAATTCCAGTCTCTCTAATGCTGGAAGGAGGTCAGGAAATAAAAGTATGTTTAAACATTTATAGTCCTAAGCTCCAAGTTCAATGACACTACTATCCAATGCCATGCTGTAAAAGCCTGCAGTGCGGAGTGATAAAGAATTGATTTGCAGAAATGCATTGCTCTTATTGTTTGGGTATTACATAAAGTCTCTTCTGTCTTCTCTTTGTTGACAAGTAAGATTTTATACAGCAGGGGTCAGGAATCCTTTTGTCATGTACTCCAAGCTCTGGCCTGCTTTAGAATGGACGTGAGGACAAGGAGAGTGCATCTCGGGGGAAAAAAACCCTAATGTTACATGTATGGCAGGAAAGGAAACAGGAAATGTAGTCGTGGGAGAAGATAAGAAGGCAAGTATTCCTTGGCCGTGTCAATTGTAGAAGGTTTCTGTAAAGAGAAAAAGGGCTAAGTACAAGCTTGTTCTTGCACCACAGCCATGGTATTTCTGCTACCAGATTGTAGGGTTGGGTCTTTGACTCATGCTGTGCTTGGTCTTTCCCTCTCTCTTACGAAGCTTCTCTTGTGTCACTTTGCAATCATTGTTCAGAGGGACACAACGTGCAGAAAAAGTGTCTGGCTTTGCCAAGTCATCAGCTTTTTTATATGCTGGAATCCGAAATGGTGCTGATGGTTCTTGCAAGCAAACTATGAACATGTACCTGTTTCTCTTGACTCAGCATACTGTAGTTCACTGAAAGCTTGTTCCACTGGAATACTCACTGGTGAAGACATCGCTTTTCTTTCATCTGGTAACATCAGTAGAAGTAACAAGTTGCTGTTACTTAAGAGGTTAGAAAGATGTGGTGAGAGGAATGCAAATGCTTCAGGCATGGGGAAAGGGCATTCGAGTCAATGGTGCCTGAACACCCTAGTGCTTCTTTGAAAGACAAGTCATTTGAGGTGAATATTAAAAGCTTGGGTGTTTCTGCATGGTTCAAATTTCAGGCTCTGTATCTTTGGAGAGAAAAGGGTAATTCCAGCGGTTGGGAAACCCGCTCCCTGATCAAGGTGCTCTGCCTTCAGTGAATGAGCTGCTTTCTGGGACTGTTGCTCACAAATTCTCTTATCGTGAAACTTGTTTGGTCAGCCTCTTTCTGCAAGTTTCTTCGAAATAAAACTGGCAGGGTTAAGGATATGCTTTACCAGAAGTTCCTTGGGTGTACTATGGATATCATGTATTACTAAGTACCTGTAACAGAAAACAGGGTATAGTTTTCCCTTTAGTGTTCTGCATTCAGAATAAAATGTAACTACAGAGGGTGGTGTGGTGTTTTCTTTTTGCTCTCTGAAGAGTTGTGTGTAAATTGTGGCTGTGTGAAATCACCTCTTTAGCTGCTGAATTATTATACGGCAATCCAGAAACATCTGTTTCCCAGACATGGCTGGTAAGAGATGCTACTTCCCATGCTGCTTTCTGCTCTAGGCTTGCTCCTTACAGCCTTTGGACAATGCAGGTGGAGGAGTTCTCCTCCTAAAAGGCTGCAGAAGGGAGCTGGAGGTGTTTGTCCCCAGTGGGAAAGGGAACAGGGTCTGTTTCTCCAGCCTCGTAGCTCACTGATGGCATGCCTGACACTGGATCTAGAGGCTGCACTCAAATCACTCTGCAATGTTACTCTATGCTGAGTGCAATATGTGCACAGTGGAGCTTTCTTGAAGAACACAGTGTCACAGGCAAGGCTCTGCCTGCCTCTGCTGTGAGGGCAAGACAGGGCAGCACAAGGACAGTGATCCAACTGCATATGTTCAGATCCCGCAGCTTTGTGTTGCTCTCTTCCAGGTGCCTCATGGTCCAGAGCAGAATGTGTTTTGTTCAGAGATGGAAAGAGTGGTTTTCTACAAAATTTGGTAAAAGAGCCTGTGCTGGAAGCTGGGCAAAGGAGTTCTTCCTTTGAAGATGCACGTTTTGCATTTCAGAAGCTGTAAGGAACTGTGGTGAAAATTTCCTGTGAGCAAACTGCACTATGTTCATGCTTCCTTGCAGCTCCAGAGACAATTTATCCCAGAGAAGACAAGTGGACTGTTTTTCTGGTACATTTTAAATTCACTTTGAATTAGTGGAAAGCACTGTGGTTGCAGAAAACTTGGGTGGATATGGGCAAATATGGGAAACAACTCTCAGGAATGTCACGTGTAGGATATACAATACATACTTTAAGAGCAAGGTTTCAGTGAGCAATGACAGTAATGCAAAACCCCAAGGATGTGGAAATCTGATTCTTTGGCTATTTTTGTTGGGAGAAAAGACTTGTGCTTTTCTGTCTGAAGCAGAGGTCCTTTGCAAATATGCTTTTAAGACTGAAACCTTTGCTGACAGTGGTCTGCCTGATTCACTTGCTTTCTTCTGTGAGACATTTGTGGCAGAGGGTGGGTGCTGAGAGTATGGCAGGTATTCTATGCAGCTTGGCTGCTGTAGGAGGCCCTCCCACCCCTACTCTGTTTAGTGCTAAACATGGTGTTTGCCAGCAGGAGTCTTGTGGGTGCATATTCCAAGCGTGCCTGGCAAAAGGCATTTGAAATGACAAGGACACAGAGGGACTGGAAGGTGCCAAGGGATGCTGCCAGCATAGGCTGGCACAAGTGTCACCTGGGCAGAAGAGCATTGGTGATTTGGGCCTCCATAGCCAGGGGAAGGGGTTCAGTGACATGGGCTCATAGTCTGACTCCAGATCAGAACGGGATGTGTTCAAAGCACTTTTGGTGCTCACTGAAGTGGCTCAGGAGACATGTGAGGATGTTCAGCTTCTCTCTGGGATCAGTGTTCTATTAGTCAAAAAGGACCTATAACTGCAGCTCCTTGGGGTTTCAGAAAAATCAGACTGCAATGTTTGTGTCTGTCTCATCTAGATTACTATCTTGGACTCGAGTGTTACTCACACAATAAAGTTCGTCTTTGTTTCCCCTTCCCTCCCCTTTGGCTGCTGGTAAGGGCAGCATAAATTTGTTTTGTTCCGTTCTGATGTGTAGAAGTTCTTACAAGTACCAAAAATGCTGAGCTTAACAGTGTGTAAATGTCACCTGACACACGTTGTCCTTATCCTGGAACAGAGAAAGAAAGACTAGTTTGGGTGCTGTAATGCTGCTGACCTCAGATCACATGATGGTATTCTGAATCATGCTGAAGCTATAGTTTCTTTGTCATTTTTGTTTTCTCTCTCTGCTTCCAAGCCACTCCACAGCTTCATCAAGAGGGAGAGAAAGTGAGTCAGGGAAGGCTAGGGATAGATCTGGTGAGACTCAAGACATTGCACTTGTACCCTCACTTGTGCTTCAGAGATAAAGCCGGTTTAAAGATTTCCCAAATTACATTTCTCTGCACTCGGTCTGGGCATGATGGAGTTAACTCTCTCCATAGCAGCCTGTATGGTGCTGTGTTTAATTTGTGACATGATAGTCACCAGTGTTTGAGGTATCACTGAACAGTGTTTGCACATCATCAAGGCCACCTCTGTTTCTCAAAACAGGGAAGCAAATAGGCTAAGGATGGGCAAGAGGGTGAGAAGGGAAACAGCCAGGACAGCTGACCCCAACTGACCAAAGGGACATGACAGACCGTGTAGCATCATGGTTAGCAATAGAAAAGGGCTGCAGGGTAATGTAGTTAACTCCAAAATAGCTGTTGCTTGTGGATTGGCTCTGCATTGGTCTGCTGGTAGGAGGTGGTGAGTGATTGCCTTTGCCTCACTCATTTGTGTTGTTTTAAATCGCTTATTAACCTGACTTTATCTCAACCCAAGAGTTTGTTTTTTTCCCCTCAGTTTTACCCTCCTGATTCCTTCCCTCAGTACTGCTGGGAGGGGATGTGAGTGATTGGGTGACAGCCTCAGTGTTGTTTGGGGTCAGCCTAACACACTCCCTCTTTTTCATCTCACTCTCCAGTATCAGCAGCTTCTTGCTGAATGCAGTGATCCTGTAATTAGCATGTATGCTGACCGGGGAGGACTGAAGTGTGGGAGAGAGGAAGATGGCTGCACAGAGCCTTGGACAACATGGTCTAGGGTGAGGCCCATGGCAGGGGAGTTGGAATTAGATGAACTTAAGGTCCTTTCCAACCCAAACCATTCTATGATTTTATGGTGCAGGTATACTGAACAGCCTTTTTAATAAAATAAAATAAAATAAAATAAAATAAAATAAAATAAAATAAAATAAAATAAAATAAAATAAAATAAAATTAAAATAAAAATATAGATGGGGAGTAAACCTTATACTGCAATGCTGGGCACCATGCAGTTCAGCACAGGATGGCACCTGAATGGATTTTCCCATGGCACACCATGCAGATCCCATCTCTAGAGATGTTCCTCATTTCTGGCCCTTCAAACTAATACATATTCTCTTATGAGAAAACAGCTCCTAAAGATTGTTGACAAGAGAACTTCTGGCTGCAATGTTAGACATGAGCAGGGATGTGCAGATGGGTGGTGCTGAGCGAGAGCTGCCTGCAGGCTTCTCTGCTGGAATCAGCTTGCTGAGGTGACCCTGTGGCAATGCGATATGGCACATGAAGAGCATATGAGAAACAGATGGTTGTAGTCAGCTGGACCTGTTTGACAGAAGAACCGAGTATGGGGTAAGCAGTTCCAGTTCAACTTCTTGTCTTGTGTGATATGTCGTTGTTTATTTATTTCTCCACTCACCTGAACCTTGCTTATTGTTTCAAAGCTGTAATGAAGAAGGGTTCGTGTATCTCTGCCAGCTCTCAGGTTGATTTGTGCTTCACTGTTGTTTCATTTGGGACTTTTTCTTCATTTGTCTGTGGAGGTGGTAGCAGCCCAGGTAAAGAAAGCAGCTCAGCCTGCATGGTCCTGGTTCCCACTCTCTGGCATGGAGCTAAGAGATGAGTTTGGAAGACTGGGCATGTTTGTCAGAGGTCCCCCTTGGAAGTGGAGAGGGAGTTCCATTGCATGCTTCATACTCACTGCTTTTGTTTATAAAGACCAGTGATGAAGATAAACTGCTGAAGATCACAGAATCAACTACTTGCAATAGTACGGTATCTCCTGAGCTTGATTTTGTCCATTAGTTGCAAAGACAGGGGCTCACCGGTGTTCAAAGGGAACAAGAAATAGCTTCTCCACCAGTTGTAGTAGTATTGCTTTAGAAAATCAGAAGTGGAAAGAAGAGGATGGTGATTTAGTGATAATACATCTTGGTAGGAATAGCCAATTTCAAGGTACTTAAGACCCATTTAGTTTTTCCGTGAACAGTACAGTGAATACTACTTTTAAATTTTATTAGGATTGTAGTTGTACAGTGAGATATAATGTGATAATTGAAGAAGGGAATTTGGCTACTTACGAATTCACATAATACTTATGACAACATTTATGATATGATGCATTCAAGGAGTGACTTAAAGGTGATCTGCAATGTCTTTAGCCTACATCTTGCAGGGAATTCTTCCTATGCTTACTTCAGTGCAACAGCATTTCTGGTATGTAGAATATAAAATAATTTTAATACTCATCTTTCAAAATCAATTGACGAGACTACAGACTGGTTAGAAGATGTTCCGCAATCTGCTATTTTTGCTACAAGTGAAGCACCAGCAGCACTCCTCCTGCTGCAAAAAAAACTGTAAAGAGGCAGCTAAGGCTTCAGTGTTAAAACTTGGGTTTTAGTTGATTCCTGTGTCCTGTTTTGACCTAGTGGTCTTCTGCTAGGAATATGGCTACATGGAGCCAATTGTAGAAACAAGCCCCTGCTTACTCTTCTAATTCAGTGGACCTAACTGCAAAATAAAACCTTATGTATATATTGGTGTATATATATATACATAAAATATTTATGTACATAAAATGTGTTTGAAAACATGCCATATCTGCTCACCACTTTCATCTTGCTTAAACTGTATACAAAGATAACATAGGAACATTTCTTATCAGGCATTATCTTACCAGATTTCTTGATTTGGAATAAATCAAAGTCCTTGGAGGTTTAGGTACTACGCTGTCACCAAAATGTTAACTGCTAGGACCTAGCTCATAACTAGGTAGCTAGAGCTGTTCACATACTCAATTTCAGTTCTCTTACAGCAGCTGTCATAAAAAGATTAATATTAGTCTTCAAAGACCTGGTGTGAAACATGCTGTCTGCTTCTGTTTTCTGAACAGGCAATTAAATTCTACCAAATTGTCGCAAATGAAGTCATGCACTTCACTCATAAGAGAGAAACAGCAATGTACTTCATTGATACAAAACAGTGAGTTAACAAAGTTAAATGGTGAGCATGGTTTCACAGGATTCAATGGCAAGGTATGGATTGACTACATAGAGTGCAGGGTCACAAAACTATCAGGGAGCCCCTTGCTTTGTGTCATGAGGGTCAGAAAAGACCCCTTTGCTTTCTAAACTTCTCAGAGAGGAGTCTAGGTGCAGCAACATCCAGACTTACTCTCCAGTTTATATATGAAGGGTATATATGTGCAATCAATCCTTTGTATCACTTAGCTATGTTTTCAAAGTTTAGCATGCTGTTAATCACTTACTGGGAATCTGTTGAGCCAAGGAACCTCTCAACCTGAAGAACTAACCTTGAGATGTGTCCCTACTCCAGGGGAGATCCTGGCATGGAGCCCACTGCCATGCAGGAGAGTTCCACAGGCCCTGTGCTGTCCACTATTTATAAAGTATGATGATGCCATACCCGCATACCAGCAAGATCTCTTGTCACCATTCCAGGAGGTCCTTGGCTACCATGTTGCCGTCCATCCCCAAAGTCCAAAGTAAGCTGGATGCAGCTATCATAAGCAGCACTGGTAGTTACAGCTTGAGGAGAAGCACACCATGACACAAATGGAGATGTTTGTTTTTTTGTAAAGGAGAATTTTGCCAGTCCATGTGGAAAAATAAAGGCACCTATTCATTTTCTTCTCATTTGGAACAAAGTATTACTGTCTGGCAGTGAAGCAGTACTGTTTCTATGGTAGGTCTGATTTTACACCAAGAAAGTGGTCCTTCTGAGCTCCCTCTCAGTTACTAAGTACATCAAAAATTAGTTCGACGTCAAGCCTCACAAGGCCAAGCATTCTTATCTGGCTGCACTCAGATCTGCAGAAGTTTTCCTCAATGAGGCAAGACTCTGTTCAATCACCTGCTACAGCTCAAACCTTCGATAAAACTCTCCTACTAGAGTTTTCCTGGGTCTGTTATGGTTGGATATTCTGTGTGCTTGGTTATATATTATGCTGAAATTAGCAAGCACTTTAGGATGGCATCAATGCCAAAGAAATTGGCCCCTGGCTGCTTAGAGTATTCTGAAACCTGAAAGGTCCCTCTCTGATGCTGACACAAGCTTTTGTGCAGTTGCTCAGCTGGAGGAGTTCAAGCCAGCCTATCATTCCTCTCCCACCAAGTGTCTGGCATCACTAGTCAGTTTATCATACATCAGTGGATTAACTCTTAAACAACTAGGACATTTTTCACTGACTAAGACTGAACTACATTCACAGAATAACATGCTGTGCTGTAGTTCAACAATTTTACCCTTACAGTTTCAAGTGAGGGTGAACAACCCAATTAAAGGCAGTTGTCTGTTTACAGCTGAGTACTTTAGAATCTTAATATTGTATCAAAGTTGTTATCACATAGACTTAGAAGTATCCTGGAATTATTCTGGAAGCTAACCTGGAGAACTAGTGTCAGCCTGGGCAGTTTCTTCTATGTAGGTAACCATTACTTTAAAATCTCTATTTCCTCAAGATGACTTCTCAATGTTTTCTCAAAACATTTATATTTACAGGAACAAAAGTTGGCTTCCTAATTTGCGGTACACTTATTTTTAGCCTGAGGCTTGTTTAGACCTATGTATTTGAAGAAAAATAATGTGGCAAAGGCTCCCAAGAACTTTTGGAAAAGAAGTTGACATAACTATGTGATTACAATAATGCACAAGTGATATCTGGAATATGAGCCATTAAATAATAAAATGTTTTAAATTATGTTTATACATACTTTGGTTGTTATACTCTCTCTAAATGAGCCAGATGCTCTGAAATCAAGAACTTCAGGCTCCTCAACCAAAAATCAGAATTCAAGACTTCCACTGTGTATTTTTAACAAACTTTCAGGTCTGTGAAACAAGGTGGAGCTACTGCTTCCCTGTAGGAAAGATGAATCCTAATGTTATCAATAGCTACCTCATTGAGGTAGGAGGGTGTTTTGGATGTTTGTGTGATAGTACCCCAAAAATGGTCTTTGAAAAATACACTCTGCAGTAATGTGCATGTTCTCCGGCTGCATGTACAGCATAAAAGCTTGCCAGGTGGCAGAAATGGTTGCAGCTGAGTGAGGTGCTGCTATGCAGGAAGTAAAAGGCTTTGGAAGCCCTGAAACAAATATTTATTTCTATTTTTTATTCAGCTCTTTTCCATTCAAGACTCAAACCAAACATTTACAGTTGCTGATATACCACACAAAATAATACATCCTTCAGTTGCAGGAAACCCCATCTCACTTCTCACCTGTTGCATGAGCAGCGGGAGAATATATGTGTGTATGAAAGTGTTATGAGGAGTCCAAAGAACAAGATTTGAAGACTCTTGTGCAGCCACTTGTAAGGTTGAATGCATGAGCTATCCTTTTTAGTGCCACTGAAGCTTGCCGCCACCACCTCAAGCAGCCCTTAGAGGATGCAGCATCCATGCTGTCAACTTCTTTCTCACATCTGCGATGTAGCACTTGAACTTCTGCTCAAGCAGAGCCTAAATGGGGGCCACAGAGGTGCTCCTAGGCTCTCCTATGGGACAGGCTGAGAGTTGGAAGAAGCCTGGAGAAGGGTACAGGGAGACCTCAGAGCAGCTTGCAGTGCCTAAAGAGGCCAACAAGAAAGCTGGAGGAGGGCTTTTGACAAGGGCAGATACGGACAGGACATGGGAGAATGGCTTTAAACTGGCAGAGGGGAGATTTAGACGCGATCTTAGGAGGAAGTTCTTCCTGTGAGGGTGGTGAGGCCCTGGCACAGTTGCCCAGAGAAGCTGTGGCTGCCCCATCCCTGGCAGTGCTCAAGGCCAGGTTGGACAGGGCTTGGAGCAACCTGGTCTGGTGGAAGGTGTCCCTGCCCATGGCAGGGGCTTGGAACTGGATGGGATTTAGGGTGCCTTCCAACACAAACCACGCTGTGACTCTCTGCTGGGCCAGTGCCAACAGCAGTAAAGACCTGCTGTTAAGTTTGGGTGGACAATGCAAGTTTCCCCTTCTCCTGCCACCGTTTATCTATGCCATTGTCGGGAAATAACCCCTCTCTGGTCAGGAAGATGTGTCGATTGCAGTTGTGTTTGATACAGTTAAGGAGCAGCTGCAATTCTGAGAGCCACGGAGACGTGATTTCCATGAGGCGTGATGGAGTTTCACGTAACTTTCAAGCAAAAGGGACAAATCAGAGACAGGGGAGCGAGGTCTGGGACAGCGCCTAAGAACAGGGTGCAGAAGGAAGGTTCCCCACGTACGCCCTCCAGGGGCAACCGGCTCGCGTGTCCGGCTCGTGCCCGCGGCAGACGCAGGGGTGCCGGCGGCCGAGCAGTCATGCCCCGGGTAGCGGCGGCGGGGCAGACACCGTCCCCCGTCTCCAGCCCTCCGCCAGCCCCGAGACCCCCGCTCGCTGCCACCCGCAGGGCCGCGCGCGCGCGCGCCGAACCGACGG
>JAOEHY010012935.1:0-12903 GCA_025447955.1 Psilopsiagon aurifrons
CAACAGTTGCATGTCCTTTTTATGTTGAGGACACCAGAACTGCACACAATACTCCAAGTGAGGTCTCACAAGAGCAGGGCAGAGGGGCAGCATCACCTCCCTCAACCTGCTGGTCACATTGCTTTTGATACAGCCCAGGATACGATTGGCTTTCTTGGCTGCAAGCACACGCTGCCACCTCATGCTCAGTTTCTCATCAACCAACACCCCCAAGTCTTTCTCCGCAGGGCTGCTCACAATCTCTTCTCTGCCCAACCTGTAGCCGTGCCTGAGATTGCTCTGACCCAGGTGTAGGACCTTGCACTTGGCTTGTTTGAACTTCATCAGTCCACCTCACAAGCATGTCAAGGTCCCTCTGGATGGCATTCCTGCCCTCCAGTGTATCAGCTGAACCACACAGCTTGGTGTCATCGGCAAACTTGCTGAGGATGCACTCATTCCCACTGTCCGTGTTGCCGACAAAGATGGTAAACAGGATCAGTCCGAACACTGATCCCTGAGGGACACCACTCGTTACTGGCCTCCAGCTGGACATTGAGCCATTGAGCACAACTCCTTGCATGCGGCCATCCAGCCAGTGATACATTTATCAAATTTATTTACCGAGTGGTCTATCCTGCAAAGTTATGTCTCTCCACTTTAGAGACAAGGATGTAATGAGAGACAGTATCGAATGCTTTGCATAAGTTCAGGTAGATATCAACTGCTCTACCCCTGTCCATCAGTTCCATAGCCCCATCATAGAAGGCCACCAAATTGGTCACGCAGGATTTCCCCTTAGTGAAGCCATGCTGGCTGTCACCAACCACCTTGTCGTTTTTCCTGTGCCTTAGCATGCCTTCCAGGAGAATCTGCTCCAAGATTTGCCAGGCACAGAGGTGCAACTAATTGGTCTGTAGTTCCCTGGGTCATCCATTTTCCCCTTCTTGGGGAAAGTATATACACTACATCACCAGAGCCTGGCATTTCTCAGTAATGAGGAAAACAGTCTGAAACACTCATGTCAGGGCATGGACATGAGCAACAGCTGTTTGGGGTAATGTGCCAGCCAGACTGAATTCAAGCCTCAGCGTCATACTCCAAAGGAAATAAGGTTTTTAGGAGGTGTGGAGGGGTTTTGTACTTATATGAATTAGAAACAAACAACACAACAATCTGAAAGGAAACAGAATTTTTATCTTTTTATCATCAACTACCTTACAACTATCTCCAGGATGCACAGACAATAAACCCTCTGAAACTGGAGAATGACTCCAAATTCTGGATGAGGACTTACAGATATAGATAGTCTACTGCTAGTCCAGAGGAGCAATTTCATGCTCGATGTTTGCACACTAACACCTTTTGTGAGCACTAAAATTGTGCTTAAAGTAGGTGCTTTACATGCACAAAGGCTTCAGCATGGGGAAAAATGTGCATGTGGAAATATCCAGTTGAGGTTTGTTTATTTTTCTCACTAGCTAGAACAACTTAAAGTAGCTTTGATGCTTCAATAATGCATTTTCTAAACAATTCGCTCAATATAAATTGGCAACATTATATTATAAAGGAACCTACAGGTACCGATGTAGCTGATACAGTTTTTCTGTATTTAGCTTTGTTAAAGCCTAACCCCCTCCATGAAGCAATTAAGACCATTTGTAAATATGCAAAGTTAATTTAGAAATTATCAAATTAAGGCTAATGGAGTCAATTATAATAAATGCACAGGTCAGCGACTGCAGTAGTTTCTCAGACCTTCATTTCTAGGTTCAGCTTAATAACACATTCTATCTCACAGTGGTGACAGTGTGATAGGATCTGTTCTTCAGAGTGGTTGAGAATGCAGGAGGAAAGGAGCACGGCTGGAAGGGACCAACTCCCTTTGCCTGGCAGGAGCCCACCTACAAGCCTCACTCCACTGTAGATTCAAGGTCCTCAGCAGAACTCCACACCCCTAACTGCATGAATCCTCTTTGTGGGGAGATGGGTACCTGCAGATAATTCAATGCCTCCCAATGATGAAACATATTGGTTGTGCACAGCTTTCACATAATTGACATGGAGCACTGGTGTGCCTACCTTCACACTGAGACTTTGAGGAAAAGCAACAGCCATCCCCTCACTGAGTCCTTCCCCAAGTGCATGCGGCACACAGCTAGGGCTCCTGAAAGCACACACAGAGCAGCACCTCCTCTTCCTCCTCTGTTGCACTCCTCCTGGCTGTGCAGGCACCCACACAGTGCCTGTGCTATCTTCCAGGGAGGCTTGAGAAACCTAATTTTAGAGCACCTCCACTTAGGCTGGCTTGGGTTTTTTCATTTCTCCTTCTCTTGCCTGGAGTTTCTTTGTAGATCCAAAGACCTTGGTGATTTTATTCTCCTAAACACATCTGCTTTTTCCCAGACTGAAGTCCTAAAAATCCTTTTTATGATGTCACACTTGGTTACTGAGAGAGTGTTTTGAAGTGAGTAGAAGGTTTTAGCTTCAGAGACTGAACAGCAGGAGATGATTAACACTTAGGGAGCAAAGCTGTTTATTGTGTTTTAAATAGTGCAGAAGAGTTTGGTTTTTAAATTGCCTCTAATTAGTATAATGTACTTGTGCCTGTGCACCCCTGATCTCTACTTCACAAGCACCAAGGTCCTTACCAGACTACTGAACAGAAGCACCAAAATCCACAACATGAAAGAACAACTGCTTTTTTCTTCTACAAATTCATGCTCGGGTGGTCTCCACAGGTGAGGAGGACACGGGGACTGAGATACTCTCACTGGTTCACAACACACCTTCAGGCAAAGGGAAATAAAAACAGCAGGTTAAGTCTCCAGTGGGTGCAGGGAATAGCACAAAACATCAATTGAGCCTGGCTTATCCCTGCTGCATTTCACATTTGTTCCTGAGATGCTTCCCTTCAGGGATTCTGAAGCACTACTTGCCTCTTGCTGCTCTGAGTTAACAAGTGATGCAGCAAAAGAAATATTGGGAACTTAGATGGTTGTCTCTTCTCTAGCTGCCTGCTATGAAAGGCATTTCAGGAGGCAATCTGCTTGCAAAAGGTGTCCCTGGCTGAGGAGTCATGCAGGTGAGTGAAGCCAGCTGGGACACCCAATAGCCATACTTGGTCCTTTTTGTTTCTTTAATTCTTTCCTTGCTTACATCCAGATGTGACACTATTTAGGAAGGGGTCCTCTCTCTGCAGCTTCACAGCTAAGATCACACACCACAGACGTCCCCAGAGCATAAGGTCGGAGGCCTTATTAGACTGCACCACAAAGTGGCACACCAACATCTTGGCTGGGCAGGGTGCATGGGAGCCTGAGAAGCCCGATCTTGATCCAGCAATCCCAACTGCTACTGCAGGGCACACAGTTTATACCTTTCTAACCATTGGGACAAGCTTGGCATGCCTCTGGTTATTCAGCATCATGGCCACATTAAGGTGACTGAGGTAGGAACCCTGGTGTTAACCTACAGGCACTTACTTCATATGTTGTTTATCAGATTCCTTCCCTGTATTTTACTGAAGTTTCTGGAAGGAGATTCAGAAGCAAAACCCTCATGCACAACAGCTGCAGGGTGTTTATTAGCAACAACATCTCCAACTTATACTACCACATCTGTAATAAGAATACTGCAATATCTCACCAACAATAATCCATGCAGCTTAAACAAGATCTCTCTATAAGCAGCAAACCATCAACTGTATCTATTAGCCCTACAGGTGCCTGATAAGAAGCAAATTAAAATAGGGGAGATCAAAGAAATGGGAAATGATATCTAGCTGGCTCATATTACATAAAGTTTTTACTTGGGCTCACTGGAGACTGATGCTAAAATTGCTACAAATGGAACTGCTGTAAAGACAAAAGATGCTGTTAAATCTTTGTGCCAATCATTCAGATATAGAACCAGAGTTCTGCATTTTGAAAGCATCTTGCAAGCAAGAGAGAGTGAGTGAAAGATAGGAACCAATCTAACACTAAGACTTAAAATACCTTTTGGTATCCATTCAAATCATCTGGAAATCTATTTCAGAAATGCTATCTAAAATGACAATCTTAAAATACACATTGGAGAGGAAGCAAAATCTAAACAGTGCACTTTAAAATTATGTATTGTGACATGGCGAAGCAGCCATGTTTCTCTACAAAAATAACAATAAAAATTTTCATTGAAAATGATGTCTTAAATCACCAAGACTCAGATTTATCCACAGATGTATCAACTGTCACCCAGCTTAAAGTCTCGTTCAAAGTGTGACCATATTGTGGGGACAGTTGTCCCAGGCTGGAAGCATAGATGTACGAGGTCCAGTCCCAGTGCCAGCCATCACAGATGGAAACAGTTACAGAGAGCCATCTCTTCCATTTACCAAAGTAAAATGTGACAGGTTAGACAGGTTCATGTAATGCAGAATTAATGATCACAGGCTGAATAAGTGCAAGAGACAAAAAGGCAAGTTGGACTTCAGAGAGAAATAATAACTAGCAAGAGCTCCCTGGTTTATACCTCTTAGTCCAAATACTGGGAGGGGATAATGGAGGCAGAGAAAAGTATCTTTACCAGTTTTAAAAAGAAATTATTTTTTTTACTGCAAAATACAGAAAGAAAATATATCCTGAGTTTACCATGATGAATCCCCCCAAGCTTCCTATACGGTACAGGAATAAAGCAGGTATCACTGATAGGATTTGACATATGTTAAATTTCCTCCTTTGACAGAGACCTGCAGAATATAGAACATCTGTACAGCTTTATAATGATATTATCCTATACTCTTAATGGCTTCTAATTATCCTAATGATCCAGTCCTTTCTGTAGATTGGAGATGCACTACATGATTAAGGTATGGCTGAAAAAGTAATCTTAAATTAAAATTAAGAACCAAAAATAATACACTGTTATCTTGCTTTACTGTCAGACTACCCAGCACAATTACAAAGGCAGTTTTTAAATCTGGGCATCTTTATTGGGGAAATCCAGGCTCTGAACATTCATTCATTTTGGAGGTGACTTCTAAAGAGGTGTGTAAAATCTCGATTAAGCCTTCTCCATCGTTCTGAATGGAGTTGATAACTGGCACTCTGGAAGCCCCTTGGTCTCCTCTCCCACCCTGCTGCACACCCTCTCAGAGCAATCCTGGCTCAGTGTCTCCCCAAGGTGGGAGCACTCCAATACTCAGAGCAGGTATTACACACACACATACCACAGGGGCACCCTGCTGCAAACATAGCTGCCTTTTTATTGCTCAGATACACACATATCTTTTTGAAAGTAAGATCATGATCCCATACACAGTGCCACACATGCAGCTTCTGGGATGATGAGTGCAGCAATTATTTACCCTATAGACCCTAAATGATGTACAGAGCAGCAGAGTGCTTCATGCTGTGCAGCACTAATCGTAAATCAGACTAAAATAAATTAGTGCTATCTTTTCAACTGTATCAAATGTCTAGCTATTCCTCTATAGATATATCACAGGTCTTTTATCCAGGGTAGCATCAAGGTTAAGATGATTAAGTAAGTAATTTCATTAACAGTGATAAATGTTAACAGTGACAGAGAGGGATTTTGGACGCATTTTCACAGAAGCAGATTATGCTGAAGGGCTACCAATATCTGCTGTTGTATGAGTCAAATACATCCAGCAGGACTTAAAGAACTGTCTTTCCACACCACAGTCTAACTCTCAGATTTCACATTTGGGATGCAGCACATTAATATTGCACAAATCTGGATCATTCTCCCAGACAGGAGACTAGTACAGCCACTTGAGTTAAATGCTGCAGCATAAAGGTGTTTCCCCAGGGCTTGGGAGCAGGCTTTGGTGTGTGTGGACAGATATACTGTGCTACCCAGCATCCACTTCATGCCTTCTGTGCCCCTCAAATCCTGAACCCCTTCATTCCCAGCACTTGTCTTTGTTTTTACATGTGTTTTCAACAGGTACCTCAAGCCTGACATTTCTTTCCTGGGCCAGCAGTGATCCTCCCCACTTTCCTCATCTCTCCTGGGTGACTGCAGGAAGAGAAGGGGCAGGGGCAGGCATCAGGAGCTCCACTCTGTGCCTAGAGTTGAGTAGTGAGGTGAGGAAGAGAAGGAGCTTCCAACTCCTTTTCTTTCCTCCTCTCCAGTGAAAACAGGACTGAGGTGTGAATTAATTTGTGCAAGTAAAATTTTGTACTACCACCTGCTTGCACTTGAAGGCAGGCAGGGATCAGCTTAAACAGAAGAAAAAAAAAGCATGTACAGTCAAAACCAAACCAAACACCAAGAGGACCCCGCCCCCCCAAAAAAAACCCCAACAACCAAAAACAAAACCACAACCCCCTCAAAAAAAAAACCAACAAACAAAGAGAAATGCTTACATTCAAAAGGTTGGGTTGAAAGCCCAAGCACCCCAGCTGGAGAGAGGCAGAGCTGGTGCCAGGAGGCAGCAGCACCTACATGCTGGCAGCAAGGCCACAGGAGGAAAGTCCATCAAAGCTCTTTCTAAGTAAGTAGGCCAGGAACAGCTAAAAGGCTGGGTAAGGACTTTATATTTAGGTTAATTTGCTTGTTACATTTAGCCCTCCCAGAGTTAACATCAGCCAATAGTTGTCTAAAGCAAGATCTGTATCAACAGTGAGTACACATCTTGAAGCAGAGTAACAAGGTCTGAACTCTGGCCAGGTTGCTGAGGCCATGGCTGTGACCAAAGGGACAAATTCAAGCCCAGTCTGTGGTAAAAGGCTGGTACCTGCAGGGCTTCTCCAAGAGAATGCAGGCACAATGAAGTGGTGCACATCAGGGCATTTAAAACACTTATAGGTTACTGTACACCTGTTTGATACCATGTGATACAGGGCATATAATTCAGCAGCTGTCACAAACATTGTGGTAGAGGTCTTTGAATCAAATCCAATAATTCTGAAAACTAAGTATTTCCCATAGTTTGGGAACATTGCATTAGAAACACTAGGCTTGCATTATTCAAGATTCCCCACTGCATTTCAGTTTTCATACACATTATTTTAGAAGGAAGGAACTTGTGCTACTTTCTGCACCCATGCGTGACGAAAGTGCTTTAGCAAGACAGCTTGAACAGAATGTAAGAGTCTCCTAGCAATGCATCCTTAAATGCTCAAAGCTGATTCAGATTAAAAGCATTAGGGGGAGGAGAAAAAACCCAAACAACTCCCACCTAATGCGTGTACATGAAAACGCTGACTTCTAGTGCATTCAAAACTTAAAAACATGGAACTGATTTTCTCCAAAACTTGGAACTCCCCAGTGAAGGCTACAAACAAGCTAATTTGACATTGCCAGTTCCAGCCAGCTTAGACTTATGAGTGTGCACATATTTTATCCTGAAGATATAGAAAAAACATTTTCCCCATGCTTGCATAAATCAAACCCAGCTGAACCAACTTTGCTTAAATTAGAAAGAGAGAAAGGAAGGAAAGGAAAGGCTAAATATAAAAACTTCTACCTATGGGAGGTGGGAGGGGGAGGGAAGAAATCCCCAGCAATCGGGAAACATTTGAGGTGCACTCAACATTAGCAGTAAAATAATGCACTACTTTGTATTATTTTATTTTAGGATTAAAATCTCATAAAGTCATTGAAGATCTTCACATTACTTAAGCTAGTGCTTAATGTACTCTACTAAATCTTCTGTTCTTGCATTTAGTTATCTCCTCTTCATTTCCCCCACTTCTCCTGTCTAACTGAGCCTCTTTACTTCTCTAGAGCTCCACCATTCCCCCTTGCCATTCATACAATTATGTTCTCAGGACACAGATATAGACATCAGCTCTACCCCTGCCACTCAAGGCAGATCGACCCTCATCCATCCCCAGCACACTGGTCTCTGGCAGATTTAGAAGGTGCTGTCTGGGACCCTCTGACTCAGAGTCTGCTGAGGACTTCACCATTGCCCATGATTTGCAGCTACACTTCCTCCATCTCATAAACCTGATCTTTCTTTCTATGCTTTTAAGAGGCAGGAGCTGTAAGTCTTAGAGCACAGGAGAGGATGTTACAATGTAGGACAAGGAACTGAAAGGAATAGAAGGAAAGCATGCTGTGCAAGAGAGAAACGATGGGTATCCAGCTCAGACCTCTACAGCATAGGCTGGGTACGGAGTGGTGTTGCAGGCAGCTATGGGTGCAGCATACTGTTATTCTCTGAGTCCCATCCAGGGCATTCTACAGGGAAGGGCAACCCTCACCCTCCACTGTTGCTGGGAATTGTCCCTCACTGTGTGAATTATCTCTGCGTCCTCACTGAGCCCTCCCACTTCCTCATTCCTTGCACCACCATGGCACCCAGTTTGCAGTCCCACAAAGCTGGCAATCAAATGGCAGTACATAGTACCTGGAGGTGGTTTTCTTACTTTTATTTTAACCCAAATATCCAGTTAGTGGCATAACTCCATTGCTAGCTGGAAAGCACCAGCAGGGAGAGGCTGAGCGTTCCAGAGGGAAGTGCCTGCCGGCCATTGCAGAACCTGTGCCACCCAAACCACCTGTCGCTGGCTGCAGGGATCTAAAGCATCGGGGACAGAAAGTCCTGTCAGGATTTTTAATTTTCCTTTCCCTCCCTCTGATGTTGTTCCCACTTCGATCTCAAGTTCACCCCTCAGGAAAGCTCCCTGCCCCTTCAGCTCACCAATCGCAACCTCCTTCCCCTGTCAGTGCCACTGCAACCCCCAAAACAGTAAATGCTGAGAATGCAGAGAAACTCAGTCAGAACTCATAAGAAGTCTAAACATTATCAAGCCAGCACCCTACCTCAGCACAGCCATCATCATCAAGCATTACAGCCAATTTCCAGTTTTTGAGACACTCCTTTTGTTGAGGTGCCCTCCTTACTCCCAGTACAGCCTTCCCACAATAGTCTGCAGTGCTGCTACACAGTCCGACTTCTAACCTTCCCTGAACCCCATCCCAGCTTGCTGAGGCCTGGGCAGCAGGTGCTGTGGGGATCCCACTTGCTGTGGGTCTGGGTGTAGCACTGAGCGCCTGCTGACCTGCAGCACCTCTTGCTCTGTACAGCTGCATGCCCTGGAACAGCCTCTGGCACACTGAGTTCTGCTACATGCACTTGTCAGCCCCAACTATTATGGTCGTTTATAGTTGATGTCCATAACATCTGTTTAGCTAGTTTGTTTATAAACAAATTTTGAATATCCAAATTGCAATAACCCACCCAGATTTTAAGGCATTTAATATGTGAAATGCAAATTGGAATGTAAATGAAAAATTAAGTGACCGTGAGAATCGGTTTTTGCCATGCAGAGCCATTTTCATAATAAAAATGAGAATCATAATCCTACTTTACATATCATTTTCTGCAGGGTTGTGTAATTTACAACTTATACAAAGCAACAGGAAGATTAAAGACATCTTTTGAATTAAAACTAAAGCCCTCAGTAGACTCCTTGCAGTAGCAGTTCATAACACCCTATGCAGCTCTGAGGAAGCAAAAAAGTGGTTGTCCAAGGAGCTGAGGGTGGCATTTCCAACATATTTCCTTGGAGAAGGCAGCAGGTATAAAGCCGTCTCACCATGAACACCTTCCAGGTTGCTGCTTGGTGAGCACTGAGGCCCTCTGTGCTGCCGACCTAACAGAGCAGAGGCGGCAATACCCCTTGCAGGGTCTGTGCTCTCTGTGCTTTCTCACCTACTCCATGCTCAAGAAACTCTCATGTTGGGCAGAAGGGCAGGATGTGGCACGATGCTAGATGGAAGTGTCCCATGGCAGATGAGGATCTACCAATAGTCCTGCTGTCAAACAGCAGGTCTGAACAGAGCTCTCCTCCAGTAGCTCGCTTGCAGTTCTCACATGCACTGCCCTGTGTGCTTATGCTGCTTTTAAGAGGAAAGCCATTGCAAGAGACACTTTTAAAAAGCTCCAAACCAATCTCTAAGTGTTTCTGAAGAAAGTACGACTATGTGAAATCACACAGGAGAGAGCAGACTTTCATTGGAGCCTGTGTATTTCTCTTGGATAATGGTATTTGTTTTCATAAATAAGTGAGTAGAACAAATACACAAAAATAAAGCACTGCCAAGGTGGCAAACTCCTCTTATTTGTGAGTTAGAGGATGCCCCAATTCTTTCTCCATCAATGCCTTTGAAAGGCTGGTAAATTTGAGAGAAGTCCAAATCTGGGCATATATCATGAACACATTTATTTTTAGTAGTATTGTAATTACTTATTGCAAAACAAATTAAGCATTACATGGTTACTTAAGAACATTAATCCATACAATGAGCATCTAGGGTCAAAGTTACACATCACAGGTATCAGCTGATCCAAGCAGAGTTGTCAAGGATGCACAGAGTCTTATGAATTTAAAATGGAGTAGATTGACTCATTTTTTACATGTCTCTTTAGTAAAGACATCAGCTTAAAGAGTGCAGGTGTCTTAGAGACAGACCTAAGACAGTGGTCTCATTTCAGAGAGCTGTTTGGTGATTTGAAGGGAAGACTAATTTCTTTATCTTAGAAAATGTATAGTGCTTCACAAGGAGCTTCCTACTGAGCAATAAGTGGGACTACTTGCAAGAGCAAGCTTTATTCCAGTTTGTAAATATCCAGAATCAGTATCTGTCAATAAAAGAAACCAGTTGCTTGGGCTCCTAAATCATACTTAAGCTTTCAATTTTTGTTCAGAATGAGAATCACCAAGAGCTTTGCTTTACAATTCTCACATACATAACATTTAGCAGCAAAATGCCCCCAAAAGACACAGTAGCACTTTCTTCCAACTTCAGCATGTTTGAAAAAAGCCTTATGAAACAAGCTCACAGAATACACTGGCTCATCACAGATTTTTGTAACCACCATATTTTTTATCCAAGTACAGAATAAGCCACAGGTCAAACAAGTTGCAGCAGAGCTCAGTAAGAGATACGTTTCATGTACAAGGCGCAGGTGTGCTTTGTTGACTGCACAAATTAATCACAACAGAACTCTCTTGAATACCTTTTCCATTTTAAACTCTTATTGCGTGTCTCACATACACTGCATGGCGGCTCAACCTACCCTTGGAGTGCAAGTGCCAAACGAGGGGACTGCGTTGATCAGACCTGTCTTATTTCCCAATGTGTCCAAGCTGCACTGAGCAGGTCTCTCTCCAGCACTTGCAAGTGCTCAGTGTACCCTCGGGGCTGCTTTTTGACAGCAACGGCAACAAAAGCCCTTGGGTCTGTTTGGGCAGCTGTGTACCCTTTCAATCCTCCCTCAAAGCACTACTTTGTGACACCCTTCTCTCACTGGGGTGCAGGCAAGTGACACCCACCCCACAGCTGGTTTACCCCTGCTCCCCGCACACCTGGGAGGGCTTCTACTCTTAGCTCCCAACCCTCTTCAGGCCCACGGACCCTGTGATCTGCACACAGATATTTTAAGAGGTTGTAAAGGGAATAGGGTGATATATATGAACAAGTAACCCTGGGATTCAGGGACAGCTGAGCCAGACTGCAAAGCTGTGAGCTTCTCTCCTAATGATCCCTTTCCCTTTCCTCGATTTGTGCCCTGTGGATCTCCAGCTCCTAAACCGCACAGTAAGAGTCTTACTAAAAGTATTTCTGTATTTCCCAGGTTCCTTGAACAAAATACATGCTTTAAACCTGCAGAAAGCTCTCCCAGGAGCACCTCCCAAAGAAGAGTTGGTTGGTCCAATGCTGTTCATTATATGGCCCAAATCAAATCAATATCCTATTTCTTCCATTGAACAACTTGGCTCCCATTCCTCATAGCTCTTTTATGTCATCCATGGCCTAATGAATCCTCATAAAAATGCATGGGTCTGAATGTGTATGTAAAAACTTATTTCCAGTCTAATTCTTACTCAGTGAATTGCTTCAAGTCTTCCTGCAAGTTCTTCTGTGATTATACTGCAAAATTGCCCCTGATGCACCCTCACAGGCTGCAGCTGGCTCTCAGCATCAGCCCACACATGGGCTCCACTGGGAGAGAGTGTGTACTAATGAAAGAGGCCCTAAATTGCCAAGTATCATGGCAACTTTAAAGATCTCTGCTGGAGCAAAGCACTGTAAATAAGAAGTCTTCCCCAGTACATTTGCAGGACAGAGGAACCACAGCACTGGCATAGAGGCACTGAGGTGTCCTGCACGTACACTGCTCTCAGAAGCACATCCATTTTCTCTTCCTGTGTTTTACACTAATTTCTCTCAGCAGGAAGCTTATAAGCATGTGCCATGTAAAGTTGTTTGCTGTTATTCTTCGGGTTCAGAGTCCTTAATATTTACTTCAAATTCACTGTCAATATATTTGCTGTATTGCTATTCTGTAAGTCATTAATCACTGGGAATCACGGTTTGTTTCATGGAATAAAATGCTCACAGACAGTTCTCTCAATGCCAGCTTACACCTCTATTTTTTGTATGCAGGAGGTGGTATCTGTTGCAGTTCAAGGTCTCACTGAGTCTGATGCAGGGCTGCTCACCCTCAGCTGCCCATATGGGGCAGGCAGGACAGAGCAGGACCTGAGTAACTGCAGCTTGCTCCTACTGCTCAGCCCCTCTTTCAGCTAGTGGATATGGTATTCCTCTGCCTCCACTAACAGTGCAAGTGCTGTGTGAATATAGTGCCATACACTCGTAATACACTCATTGGACAGGTGAGCAGTCAACAGAGAGTTTGTGGGTCAGGGTTAAAGGGACAACAGCAATGGGAGACGTTATTGTGGGGATCTGTTACAGACCTCCTGACCAAGAAGACTCTGTGGATGAATCACTCTATAGACAGATAGGAACAGCCTCACGCTCTCAGGCCCTCGTTCTCATGGCGGGCTTCAACCACCCTGGTACCTGCTGGAGGGATGGCACAGCCCAGCACAAGCAATCCAGGAAGTTCCTCGATTGTGTGGAAGACAACTTCCTTCTGCAAGTAATAGAGGAGCC
>JAOEHY010012937.1:0-18514 GCA_025447955.1 Psilopsiagon aurifrons
AGAGCTTTGGGTCATATGGTTTAGTGTGAGGTGTCCCTGCCCATGGCAGTGGGATTGGAAGTAGATGATCTTAAGGTCCTTTCCAACCCTAATTTTTCTATGATTCTATGAATGCCTTCTTGATTTGAAAATCTGTACATATTTATTTTCCACTCCTACACAATACTTACATGTCTCTGAGAGGTTTCCTTAGTTTACATGCCCCACCTCTCCCTCTTCAGAGCCTTACCATCTTTCTTCTGTTCCTGGTAGTTTTCCAGCCTCTAAATACTAGTCCTTAGAAATAATTGAAAGACAATTGTCTTTTTCTTAAAAACTCTTAATACTGTGAATGTTGTCCAGTAGCTATAACTTAACTTATCACTAAGTTCGTATCTTTCGCCTTTGTATCAAGTTCTTGAGAAAAATAGTAGTTGCTGTAATCAGACTGCATGCTCAATCTGGAAGCTTCAAAAATGTCACAAATTTATTAGCCCATATCATAAGTAGAATTTTGTAATTTGTCAGAAAATTTCTTAAATATTCAACAGAGAGTGGGTGTCTGGGTAGTATTTTGGTAATTCATTAGTGCTACGGACTTGCATTGCAATTCATCCTAGAAATCACCCAAATCCTCTCAGTAGTGAAGCTGCCTCTAAGGCTCACAAAACCCGACCTTCTCTTCCACTTAAGAAGAGGGCAGAGATCAGGACCTGTGTATTACATTATTCTCCTACAACTCCTCATTACTTTGCATTATACTCATTACTGTCATTGCTGGCCATTTTACTACTCTTCAGCTGCTTAATATTCTTTCTACATAACCCTCCTTTCAAAATATGCCAAATCAATTGCATAAAAATACAAGAGATTTTAAAATAGTGGGGGTTTTTACTAGAAACATGGGAAGCCACGTATAGCAAGAAATGGTACAATCAAAATCAAACTCTATTTATATTACTGCTCTTTGCCCTAAATATGTGTTACATGTATACTGCTAGGTTATGTGATAAAGCTCAACTGCACACCCACAGAGGAGTTCAGAGAGAAAATGGCAGAAGAGCCTAAATAATGCCCTGCCAGTCTACTTCCAGGCCCATCACAGGCCCATTAGCCCATCAAAGGCTCATCTGTGCAAGCACAGATGAGGACAAGGATAGGATAGCAGGAAACCCTAACTACGTATTCCTAAGGAACAACTACACTGTATGGACTCTTCCTAGGGCCATGTCAGCAGAGCCATCCACCCCAGTGTCCAGGCATGAAACCCACCACCACAGTTCACTGTAAGTAGCTCTTCAGATAACCCTTTGTACTATGGGGGTTGCTGCTTAAAGGTGGGGCATACTATAGGATGCAGGAAAAAGCAGTTCGGGTCATACCTATGTATGTTTAGGGGAGGAAGCAAAGGCAGACAAGGAAGGGGTTTAGATGATTTAGGAAGAACAAAGTGGGAAAATAGAGGTATAAAGGAACAAAAAGGATCAGGCATATACAAATAAGTTGCAGGTCAGTGTGCTTGTCTGGCCATGCCCTGCATTTTATGAGAGCAGTCTGTTGTGTCTTACTACCTTCCCCTCAAACTCTTTCCTGAGTGAGGACTTAATGTGGGCACGTGTTTATGGGGGGCTTTTATTGCAGCAACTGGAATCAGACCACAAGTTGGGCATCCTGCATGTTTGTGGTGCCAATGAGGGGAAAGAGCCACAAGTCTGCAAGCACTAGTGATGGTTAAACTTGACCAGTGAGTAGGTAAAGTGATGTGGGAGCCAGCAGCCTGCATGTGTCCCTAAGGGTGTGCAAGTGTCTTTGTGGATCTAGGTATTAGAGAGAGTATTATACTATTCTTTCGTAAGAAAGCATCTGAGTCCAGCTACTGGAGGGATCCTGCATACATACTGAACATACATATATGCTTTCACTACTGGACTTCCACTACTTCCACTACTTTCACTACTTTCACTTCCTGCCCAGCCAGAGAGGGGAGCAGAATGATGCTGTTAGTGTTGTCTCTGCATAGGTGCACTGAATGTATGACTGTGAACTGAGTGGCTGGCCATGTGTACATGTGCATGTGTGTAGGAAAAAGATGCACCAGGGGAGGTTTAGACTGGATATTAGGAAAAATTTCCTCACCAAAAGGTCAAGCATTGGAACAGGCTGCCCAGGGAAGTGGTGGAGTGACCATCCGTGAAGGTATTTAAAAGATGTGTACATGTGGCATTTCAGGACATGGTTTAGTGATGGACTTGGCAGCGCTAGCTTAATGGTTGTACTCAATGATCCTAACAGTCTTTTCCAAACTAAATGATTCTACAATTCTATATGCGCATATGTGCTTGTGTATGTGTGTGTATATATATGTTCATGTACTTTGTATTTGTATTTATATTTATGTACATTGTATTTGTATTTATATACAGATGTAATGTATATGCACGCTTTATGTGCCTGCTGTGCCTGATGGGATTACTTCTTCACCCTTGCTACCAGTTGTACCTAGGAAGACAGAGCACCAGCACCCTCATTTTCTTTGGGCAGTTGGTTCTGGCATGATATATTTTCCTTTAACACACTTTCATAAATATACTTTTATCATTATATACTGATCTTTTTCTCTATGTAGGAGTGTGAGTTTTGGAAAAGTACACAGCTCATACAGGACCAATTGTCCCTGGAATGAACTGATAATGGGTGTGTAGAGTGATGTCTGCATGACAGATGAGGATGAGGGGTAGAAGGTTAGGATCATGGTTATGTTCCAGGCTTACAACTTCTTGTTTGTATCATTATGTCAGTCTCCTACCACAGCAACAGAAAAAGTTGAATAAGGAAGCCTTCATTTCATCCTTGCATTTTCATAACATTTTAGGTCTGATTTTTTACTTTTTACTAGCCACATGGTGCTTTTTTGTTATCTTTCTGCGACCATGAGAGCAGTAGTATATGCATATTTTAGTGTAGACTGAGCTTCTCCCATAATCTCATAACTCCAAGAGGATTTAACATAATTCTCAGTGATTATTTCCAGTGCCTGTCTTTGCAGGTGGTCATTGATTTCCTGAGTTTCAGCAGAGTGAAATTGATGTCTATCCTATGCTAGTAAAAGGTTTACTGGAATAGATATATGTCTCAGTTCAGCTAATACCAGCAAGCACTCTATTATGGATGCAGCTCTATGGTGGAGAAGAAAAAGGTTTACATCCATTGTTTTTCTTGAGAACTGCAACACTGCTAGGTTTTTTGCTAGCATTGAGATGCTATTCATAATTTCACCTTTAAATAGTATCAGTAAGTTTTAGTCATAAATCTGGCCTGATTTTTCTCAGTCTCTCTGTTCTTCATATGGAGCTGGAAAACTCAATGAGAACTGACAAGTCAGCTTTAAATCAGCAGAATGCAAGACAGCAATTCTCTTTGCTTCCAGTCAGAGAAGACAAGCAGAACAGCTATTTACCCTTGGCCTGAATGTGGAAAGCTTTCTCCAAATGCATGCCACCAGGCTCCTAGATTTTAAACAGAAATTTATGGCCTACGTACCTTGGGAAGTTAGAGAGATGTCTCAAGCATCTTTTTTTATCCTGAGTGAGAAAACACTGTGGCAGGTAACATGACAAGGGCATAGTGGGTGATGTGAAAAAGGAGGAACTATGGCTCAAGCCTGCATGTGAGGAGCTGAGACCCTTGGAGGAGGGGATCCTATCGTCTGGCAGAAGGGCCAACAGCAGCCTGGAACTGTGACCTCTCCAGCTCCATGTTTCTACATGGAAAGTTTGTCTGACTTGCCCTGGACACAAATGACTGGTAAAGGTAAGCCTGGTCAAAACATTATATATAATTTGTTAAATTAAGGCTTAAATTAAAAATTGCATTAGGAGATGTGAAAATGGCAAACACAGGTTTATCCTTACATAAGCATTCAAGGCGAAACACTGCTCATAAATAATTAAGAATGCCATGCAGAAACCACGCTGGGAGAGTTATTAAGGGTATTGTGTGGATTAAACACCTCTTCTTTGCCTGATCTATTAGATCTTTCTGTAGAGCAAACCAGCTACACAAGGAGGTAGTTAATGATTTGGGTCTACATAAAATCTCGGGCTCATAGCTCATTGTGTTGGTATGGAAGAAAAGCAGGGGAAAGCATACTAGAGGGGCTGGCTTTGCTTGTGGATGCAGAACGTACCTGAGTTAGCTGTTAATCCTCTTCCTTGGGAACTTCTGGCAGGACATCTGTGACCACAGAGCACACACAGTGGGCTCATCATAGATATACTGATTTTTTTTTTGTGTAGAGTTGAATGTCCTTGTTACAAATGTTATGCTCATAATTGCAAACTCATTCTAATATAACTGCACAAGCTATGCGATATTTCATCTGCACTGCAGGGGAGTTTGCAAGTTGCTATCTTTTAAGTTAGGGCCATGGTGCATGGCTAGATGGTTTTGCTTTATTTTGAGTGTCCTTTTGCTTTTTCTAAGAAGATATATATGTACATCTATTTAAAGAATCAAAATCCTTGTAAAACTTAAGTTGAAAATTGGTACCAACAATAGACCTAACTGTATGGCAGTAGTTTCTCTTTAAAATAAAAGATCAGCCTGGAAAATTGTAAATTCTGCATGCATTTGTCACCATGCCAATGGTTCCCAAATATTTCTTTTGACCAGTGAAGAACAGAGTATACACATGAAGCATTAACTAAAACCACTATTTGACAGGAAAAGATGCAAATATTATGCCTTTTTTGTTAGACCATTTGCTGTGACTTTTTAAACCAATACTTTTGCCCAAGTTAAGAAATTCACTGCATTATACTGTACTCCAGTTTATCTTTAAATAAAAGATAAAAACAAGGTTCTGTAGCCTTACATCCACTAAGTGCCTAATGAAAAATCAATAGCAACCAGATACCTTATTCCAAGAATTGTTTTTAGAAATTCTACTTGAGGGATATTTGTGAGAGGTAGGCTTAGTGTCTTGATTCCCACAAAGTCTGTAATTGCAGTCTGTTTCTTCTTGTTTGGTATTCATTGCAATACATATAAGAAACTTAAATCAAGTGTGTTCATAAAAATTTAGTGAAGTTTTATAAGCACTAAATGAAGAATCTATGAACCACCTCTTGCATGTACAGTAAAGAGAGACCAAGAAAAATCACCCATAGCAGGTTGTGGCATTCATCAGCAGACACACTAAGCAGTGTTATGTTTGTTATAGTACTGTAATTCACTGGATTTTATTCTGAACACTGTTCTTCAAATGTTTAAACTAGGCTTTGAATGTGTGCTCAAGAAAGAAAAATAGTTGCTCATGGAAACTTATACATAATCTCAAATTTATTTTATAGTGACAGGACAAGGGTAATGGGTTAAAACTTAAAGAGGGGAAGGTTAGATTTGATATAAGGAAGAAGTTCTCTACTGTAAGGGTGGTGAGGCACTGGAATGGGCTGCCCAGGGAAGTTGTGAGTGCTCCATCCCTGGTGGTATTCAAGGCCAGGTTGGACAGAGACTTGGGTGACATGGTTTAGTGTGAGGTGTCCCTGCTGAAGGCAGGGGGGTTGGAACTAGATGATCTTAAGGTCCTTTCCACCCCTAACTATTCTATGTTTCTATGATTCTAATCAGTTTATTATATTTCAGATTTTCTCTGGGCAGCACAGATAAAATAAACACTTAAAAATAAATATAAACGCAGTTGGCTAAATGTCCATATAAAAATGCCTAAGGGGTATTAAATTTGAATGCCAAAAAATAGATGTTATGAAAAGACAGCATTTATGTACTGTTGAGAACCATTTTTCAACCTACCTGAAACTTGATTTTTTTTTTTTTTTCTAAACCTAGTAAACCTGCAGGACTTGTCAAGTGTAATTTAAAGTCCTAGTTCTGAAAACTGTCACAGCTCAGTGACAGCCCTGTGGACCACACGTGGGGCTTCCCACTGGGATGGCAGGGCCCAGGCATAGGGCACCTCCCTGGGGTCACAAGTGATTGTATATATTGTTCTGTAAAGTATCCCACCAACTGATAATCACTGGGGAAGTGCCTCTGCCATTGGGAATACTTTAGAGGAGGGTCTGTCAAACAGCTGCATAATCAAAACCATATCTAAGGGTAAACTTTCAATGAACTGTCTAAAAAAGTTGCTAAAATAATATGTCTATATCACACACTGTAGTCTGTTAAAAATATACCTGTACCAACCATGCATGGGTTGGTTTTAAATAAAAAAGTAATCTAGCCTCAGGATTGCTGGGCTTAACCATGTTAAGAAATCAGATAAATTAGCTCATTACAAGCTTCCCAGTGTGCTAGATGGCCAATTCCTATTCCTAAGATACTTTATAGAGCTCTAGCTCAGATACGTTAGCAGTCCACTGCAGTATGATGCGTCAGTTGTTTGTTTAGCTTAAAGTATGTAACCGAGTGTTTTTATACCCTTAATGTTCAGAAGGTATGTAACTCTTTGCAGAGCATAGACTGCAACTGGGCAGGTGTCTTCCAATACTCAGGACACCAAAGAGGGAATCTAATGAATTTCATGTTACAATTTGCTTAGCAAAAAAAAAAAAAAAAAAAATAAAAAAAAAAAAAAAAATTAGAAAAAGAATTCTCTGTTGGGTTCATTTGAGTTTCATGATAAATTGCTGGTCATAAATTCAGAGCTGCTCAAGCTTTCTCCAGATTTTATTTTCACTAAGAATTCTAAAGGAATCTTGCTGCACCAAGTTATTAACATTTAGAATATAATAGAAGCATAATCTCTTATGCACCTGCCGCCATATCTGCCTGCATTAAAATATCTAATGTTATTTGCTCTATCTCCAATTTACATTTGTCTACTCAAACACAAGAAAGGTCTGCAGGCTGAAAGAAGAGAAAAGCATTCCACTGCTCTGACATGCAGAACACACAGACAGAATGGAGTCTTTTTTCTGTAATGCTCTGCATTTGTCTACTAATGATTCTGACAAAACCAAATATAACCCAGTCCAGGACCTGAAAAGCTAATTTGCATAAATTTAAAGCAGGAGTGGGATGGATGCTTATTCATCCATTCATAGCTCCATTAGACATTCCTTTGCCTCTCCACATTCCATTTTTAGAAGAACTAAGATTCAAACTGTATATTTTTTCCATGAGTTTTAGCATTTGTGAAGGTTATTCATGTTAACCAGAGTCATTGTCTCAAGAGTACTGCTTTGATAGTGACATTTCCCCGAAGACTCAGGCCACACTGCCCCAGATGTGCCTGCGTGGCAAAGGTGGCTGATGGCACCCTGAGCTGCATTAGTAGTGTTGCCAGCAGGTTGAGGGAGTTAATTCCTCCTCTCTACTCAGCACCGATAAGGCCACACCTAGAGTACTGTGTCCAGTTCTGAGCTCCCTAGTATAAAAGAGACATGATGCTCCTGGAAAGAATCCAGCAATGGACCACAGAGAGGACTGGAACATCTCTCCTGTGAGGAAAGGCTGATAAGAGCTGGGACTGTTAAGCCTGGAGAAGAGAAGGCTCATGGGGATCTCACCAATGTATATAAATACCTGAAGGGAGGGTGCAAAGTTACAGCGATACTCTTTTCAGTGGTGCCCGCTGACAAGACCAGAGGCAATGGACACAAACTGAAACACAGGAGGTTTCCTCAGAACATCAGAGGAATCTCACAGAGACATTGAAATAAGTCAACTTTTCAACTCAAAACTGTAACAGAGCTCACTATAAGTCCACATATAAACTTATCATTGTAAACAAATAACATTTACATGCAAGTTATTCAGATTTATCTCAGATGCATTCCATAATTGATAACACTGACATACAGTATGTTTTGCCTTTTCATCAGTCTGCAGAATAAGGAAGAGGAGTTAAATCCAAACCTCAAGATTGCTGTTCAGTGACACAGCTGAAAGAGTATTCTTAATATAACTTCTCTGCCAGAAACCTCTAGAAGCATTTACATTCTCACTTTGGACTTTTCTTAATCACTATCATGCTTTTCCTGCCCTTGTGACACAGTACGGAAACATCCTCCTATTTTCTTTTCTGAAAAGTCATTGAAAATATGTTTTTCTGTTGTTCATTATGATTAATAGGTTAATTGGCGTCATATCAAATTGGTTCTTAATGTTAACATGATATCATTTTATTAGGGAATTTTGAAAAGCTGCAATTGCCTAGACCCTGTTTGCAATGTAAGAGTTAAAGACATTTTCTTCCTCTGAGGTATTCAGACTACCTCATTACAATTCAGTAGGAGGATGACCTCTGATTTAGGCTAAAAATCTCTTTTACTGTCTGATTGGGTTTTATATAAAGTTCCTCATAATTCACAGTTTGTAATTCTATGTAGATTATCATTCAGTTAGACCTAACTCTCATTGAAATATCTAAACATAGGAGGTATTGGAGATTCATGACGAAAGATGTACAGGATATGGATCATGTTCTCTTCATAAACACAGATGGACATTTCATTACAAATCTATAAGATGTAAGTGGTGCCTGAAACAATTATTTTAATATAGTTAATTCCCAAAAACCCTAGCTAGAGACAAATGCTTGTCACTTAGGCATGTTATGTCACCTTGATGAACACTTGGTTCCTGAATTAGGCAAGAGTAAGTCTTTGTTTAATTACACAAGTAGGTACAAGGTAGACGTACTTAATGAAAGGAAAGTGCTTTTATGCTAAATCTTTACTATACTTCAGGGGCCTTGGGTCATGATCCCTTGGGATTACCACATAACTCAAGTCTCATACAAATGGTCTTTGATTTCACTGTTTACAAAGTTAATGCTAAAAACATGGTAATGGCTTGATCTTTTCTTATAAAATTTATGTGTAAAATATAAGTTGACATCAACAACTTGCTTAATATCAAGGCAATTTACTCCAAATCTCCTGGAAATTATGCAAAGGGACATGGAAAATTGAGGGTGCTGAGTCACTGGAACAAGTTGTCCAAAGAAGAGGTAAATGCTCCATTCCTGGCAGTGTTCAAGGCCAAGCTGGACAGAGCCTTGGATAACAAAGTCTAGTGTGTGGTGTTCCTGCTCACGGCAGGGGGGTTGGAACTGGATGATCTTAAGGTCCTTTCTAACCCTAACCATTCTGTAATTCCATGCAAATAAGGAAGTGATTGCTGTTGACCAACGTAACTTCGCTCTGGGCAAATCATGCCTGACAAATTTGGTGACTTTCTTAGAAGTTGTTGCTAAATTGGTGGGTAAAGGAAGAAAAACTGCTGTCATTTACCCAGGACTGTGGCAAAGCATTTGACTCTGTCCCACATGACATCCTTGTCTCTAAACTGAAGAGACAAAAATTTGAGGAATAGACCACCCAGTGGATAAGGAATTGACTGGATGGCCACACGCAGAGAGTTGCTGTCAATGGCTCAGTTTTGGAGACTGGTGATGAATGGCATTCCTCAGAGTCCAGTATTGGGACTGGCATCTTTGAACATCTTTGTTGGTGACATGGTCAGTAGGATTGAGTGCACCCTCAGTAAGTTTGTTAATGGCACCAAGCTTTGTGGTGTGGTCAACATGCTGAAGGGAAGGGATGCCATGCAAGGGACCTTGGCAGTCTGAGAGGTGGGGCAGTACAAACTTCATGAAGTTCAAGAAGGCCACGTGCACCTAGGTCAGGAAAATCCCAAGCACAGATATAGGCTGGTCAGAGAATGGATTGAGAGCAGCCCTGAGGAGAAGGGCTGGGAGGTGTTGGTTGATGAGAAGCTCAGTACGACCTGGCAGTGTGCCAGCCCAGAAAGCCAATTGTATGCTGGGCTTCATCTAGGAAAGAGTGACCAGCAGGTCAAGGGAGGTGATTTTCCCCCTCAACTCCTCTCTCAGGAGAACCCATCTGGAATACTGCATTCAGCTCTGAGGCCTGAATCATAAGAAGGGTGTGGACTTGTTGGAGCAAGTCCAGAGGAGGGCCATGAGGATGATAAGGGGGTAGAGAATTTCCCATATGAAGGTAGGCTAAAAAATTGGAGCTGGAACGCCTCTCCTGTGGAGAAAAGCTGAGACAGCTGAGCTTGTTTACCCTGGAAAAGTCTCCAGGGAAAACTTAAAGCAGCCTTCCAGTACTTAAAGGGGCCCAGAAGAAACCTGGAGAGGGATTTTTTACAAAGGCATGGAGTGGATAGGACAAGGTGGAATGGCTTTAAAGTGAAAGAGGGTATTTTTAATTTAGCTATTAGGAAAAAGTGGTGAGACACTGGAACAGGTTGCCCAGAGAAGCTGTGGCTGCACCATTCCTGGAAGTGTTCAAGACCTGGTTGGGTGGGGTTTTTAGCAACCTAGTCTAGTGGAAAGTTCCCCTGCCCATGGCAAGGAGTTGGAACTAGATGTTCTTTAGTGTCCCTTCCAACACAAACTGTTGATTCTACCATTTCATAATTAGTTCAGTCATTGTTGGGGGATATTAAGTCTACTCCCCTACAGAAGCTAAAAGTTCTGTTTTATTTTTTCATTTACTTTATTCCACTACATATGTGCACAGTCCTTGGAGACATTCTTAGCTTTTTCATTTTAGAAATAAGGATGTGTTTATTAATATTATTTTTTTAAAATGGCTTGCCAACTTTAACTGACCTAGATGCATTACAGGATTCGACAAAATGTCTTTATTTGTGTTCAATTCTAGGTTTTAGACCCATCATTAGAAGATGTTATCTGCTTAAATCTGGTTCTCTTTATCAATTAATGGTCAATAACATGCATTGAATTGCATGAAAAGCAGCAAAAAGGGTTTAGTCGGGCCATCTTATCTGTCTGATATTCTATTGACTTCAGCTGATATTCTCTGTGGGATGCACACAACAAGGTATTTTGTATGTTAAAAATTCGGTCATGTTCTCAATTTTGGCTTGTCTTCCTTGAAGACATGATATTGCTATCGTCTGGCTGCAACTTTTGCTTTTGAAGGAAAGCAAATGCTACTTTACTGTTGCTGTCTGTGAAAGCTGTGGAAGTTCTGCAGTACCTATGAGGAACCCAGATCTATGTGCAAAAGTTTGCTTCACTTCCAGTTTTATCATTAGAAGATTTTCAGTACGAAGGTACCATTTAAGCAAGTTTGTCTGACCTCCTGTATATTGCAGGCTAAAGACCTCCACCTACATATTTTTACCACTGTTTAAGAAACAACACTTTTGAGAAAGCTTTTGAAATTTTAGTGCATGAGCATCAATAAGGTGGTAAAATTTTACCAGCTAACTCAAAAAACCTGGTTATCAGAGTTAAACCAAAAAAGTCAGCATCTCTGTATTTGAGAGTTTCAATAGATCTGTCTATATCCTTTGTGATAAAAATGACAAAGTAATTCGGACTGTTGGCTCTTGAAAACTGGTGATAATGATACATGTGAGTTTACAGACACCCAAACCTAAGCATTCCCTGTTGATATCCAAAATGGGTTTACACTAACTCCTGTAGAGGTCTCTTCAGGTCTGTCAAGACCATATACATTCCAGGTGTAACTGAGATTAACTCAGTAACTTCAGAGAGAATGCCTATTTAATAAGAAATAGTCAGCTTTCATGTTCTACTTAGAATATTAAATAACTGAATTTAGAGCTGTACTGATAATGTTTCTTTACATGTGCTTTGCATGTGTTTCTCTCACAAATACTTCTGCAAGTTATCTAGTAAAACAAACATACAAAGATCTTTTCCTAATTTTAAGAAATTATTGAGCTTTTATTAAACACAAACGTAATATTTTCAAGGTTTGCTGTACAGAAAAGTATGAATTTAGATGGTATTCATTAATGCAAATTGTCTGAGACAGTCTCTTTATTCAACTCAGTTACCAGCAATGGTTTCAGCTCTCCACCCTTGCTGAAACATACCCCAGTCAGCACCCAATAAATCACCTTCTCTCCTTCTATGGTTTTGAGTCCCTATATATGCAGACAATACTTAAATTTCTTTCCCAACGCAATAATATTTTTATCACAAACAGATCAAAGTGTATTAATTCATTTGCATAATTTAGACTGCAGACTTTTTAGTAAAAAACCCTGTCATTGGCATAAATGTAAGGTGAAAAGTTGATGAGCATGGCAAGGAACTCAAGTAAATCTATTTTTTCATTAACATCAATAATGCAGCATCACTACCAATATACGCCAGCCTAAAGAACTAAAACTAAAGTTATTGCTAGCACTGCCTATGTTCTCCCCTGGAGGCTCAGCATAGGATCAGACTCCCTTTATACCAGTGTTTAAATCTACAGGGCGTAGGGAGAGAAATGCTGCCTATGTTAATGAACTCTTATTTTACCAGCTATATCCCAAGTTTATTACAGATTGTCTAAAAATCTTGTTGAGGTTTTTTGCTAGCCACTGGTATGAAAAACACTTTGGATTTATTCTACATTGTCTCATGATTCATCAGTTAGTATTAAAATGAAAAATCTCTTTGTGAGATGTAGAAATGCATGCCAGACATAAGGATGAAATTATTGAGTGCATCTAATAGAAGGAATTGGATGGTAAAAAAATCTTTGTAATTTATTAAGTGTCAAAGAATTGCGTTCCAAATAAGACAAAAAGTCCTGGTGAAAACTGATCTGTGTGATTCTGAAGGTATAACAGCTCTGTTACTTTTACTAAAAGTGTAGTTTAATAACAAGGGCCTTGAAGAATAAGACCAGAGACTCCAGGGCTGCTAACTCCCTAATAATTGAGTACTGGTCATTCAAACTATAAAACAGCATGCAACTTTGTGTGTATAACTGACTTAAGCAAAACAAGACAAACATATAAGAAGAAAATACCCACAAATTTGTTCAACACACAATGCATACTGAGGGGATCAGAGGCCCACGGCTCATGACCTTCCTAGATACTCAAACATCACATAAAAAGTATTGTATAGCTGCCTCTGCCCTGACTTATCAAAGAGCTTCGGCTTAGCCAGCCAGTTTTCCAGCACTGTTGAACAACATGACTGTGTGCATTCTAGCATATAAGTACACATTTCTTGTGCATTCTATGCCATTCACACCTCAACTTAGTTAGCTACTCTTGATAAAATTAATTCAATGTGAGTTGCTCTTGGCTAGTTAAAAACAACCATGCCAACTAATCTCATTAAATCAAGCTTTCGAGACTTACTTCTAAAAAACCCCAATCAGTCAGAACACCTGATTCCCCAAATAAAGGTGGATAATCATAAGTGGCAGCACAAATTCTCTAAGTGTAGCCTAGTCTCGAGATTAAGAATAAATAAAAAAGTATCCGAAGGGGGCCTATAGGGATGATGGGGAGGGACTGTTCATTAGGGACTGTAGTGATAGGACAAGGGGTAACGGGTTCAGACTTAAACAGGGGAAGTTTAGATTGGATATGAGGAAGAAATTCTTTACTGCAAGAGTGATGAGGCACTGGAATGGGTTCCCCAGGGAAGTTGTGAATGCTCCATCCCTAGCAGTGTTCAAGACCAGGTTGGACATAGCCTTGTCTGATATGGTTTAGTGGGAGGTGTCCCTGCCCATGGGAGGTGAGTTGGAACTAGATAATCTTAAGGTCCTTTCCAACCCTAACTATTCTATGATTCTATGATTCTATAACCTTAAAAATAGCTAATCAGTAGTAAAAATAGTACGAAAAATAGTATATAAAATGGTAACAGAATAGCATACTTATATTCAACAGTCTAAAATTCTGGGTTGCCCTGTATGTTAGTACTTTTCTATTGTAGTTACAATGGAAATAAAACTGTACTGGCTCAAAATTTATACACCACACTCCATCTTACTCTACACAGAAAAGCTGTTTTGCAGAGTTGGCATTTCCTAGTAAATTTTCTAAACTACTCTTTCTTCTTGGCATTATTATTATTAGTGCTTTTTCCTTCTGACAACTATATTTATTTAATCATAGCTTTCAGAACATCAACTATGAAAAAAAAAAAGAGTTCAATCTATTTTAAATTCTCACATCTAGATGCATATGCCACACCACAATATATTGTTTTGGAGTGTATGACACTTTTAGCACAAAAATATTTTGTGTTAGTCTTAAAGATACTCAAATTAACAGCAATCCATCCACCCACATACCCTACTGTTTTTGATGCAGGGACTCTCTTACACTTAATTTCCCACATGTTAGTGTGAGCAAATTTGGCTTATGGACACTGGTGTCTGGTGTGTGTGTGCACAGTTCTAGTGCCCTCAACATAAAAAGGACATAGAACTGTTGGAACAAGTCCAGAGGAGGGCCACGAGTATAATCAGGGGACTGGAGGACCTCCCGTATGAAGGTAGGATGAGAAAGTTGGGGCTGTTCAGCCTGCAGAAGAGAAGGCTGCGTGGAGACCTCATAGCAGCCTTACAGTATCTGACGGGGGCCTGTAAGGATGCCAGGGAGGGACTGTTCATTAAGGACTGTAGTGAGAGGACAAGGAGTAACAGGTTTAAACTTAAACAGAGGAAGTTTAGATTGGATATGAGGAAGAAATTCTTTACTGTAAGGGTGGTGAGGCACTAGAATGGGCTGCCCAGGAAAGTTGTGAATGCTCCATCCCTGGCAGTGTTCAAGGCCAGGTTGGACATAGTCTTGGGTGATATGGTTTAGTGGGAGGTGTCCCTGACCATGGGAGGCGGGTTGGAACTAGATGATCTTAAGGTCCTTTCCAACCCTAACTATTCTATGTTTATATGATTCCATGTCATCTGAAAATGATACTTAGGATCTGGGAAAAGGTGGACGGAAAAGTTGAATCTGCTGCTGTGATAATCAGATGTATTAACTTTGCACTCGAGTAACATCCACATTTTTAGAAATTTTTTTTTCTGCCAAAAATGTCTCAGGAGACATTGCAGTATAGTGTTCTTTGTCAGATTTGAACAGCAGTGATTGCGATATTTTTGGGTACATCCACTATAGATACCTCTCCTGGGAGGAATCCTATCTTCCTTTTCCTTAGACAGATTGTTATAAGTTAGAGCTCCTGGGGATTTCTTTGATTTGTGTGGAAGGAAGTTTCAGTACAAGCAGCCTAGAATTAGGGGGATGTAGTGTGAAAATCACATCTTGACACCTCCTCTTTGAAGTGCTAAATACACTTGGATTTTAAAATAAGAAATGGTGCAGTCCTTTCCAGGTATTTCAATATTCCTACTGAAGTTTAGGATAAATGACCAGGATTTTAGTGAACACTACATGAATCTCTGCATGTAAAGTCATGTCTGGTAAACTTTCTAGCTGTATACCTCACTACTGGAATTCATATCCCTTTGATTTAAGAGTTCTGAAGCATGGCAGTGAATACATAGGTAACAAATATTTTCAGAGTGACTATTGGCAGGTCATTTGTTCTGGCATCAGTACAAAATGTTTCAAGAAGATACAAGGAACCTATTTAATAGAATAATCACACCCTGGAGGTTGTACTCCACTAATTACTAGTTAATGCATTCATACTCAAAGCATCATTAAACAAATTCCCTTAGTCTCCACTATGTAAGGATCTTTGTGAACTTTTTAGAAATGTTTTTCAAATTTTTTGCCTGTCCCCTTTTCTTCTATTAAAGACAGGAGGACAGATGTTCTTTCTATTACAGAAGAACATCTAGCTTACTCATATTCTTTTTCTTACCTTTGCCTCATGATTTTTTTTTTGTGTCCAAAATAAAAATCTTAAATGTCCAATGCAATTAAACATATATTTTTTACAGTGCCTGTTAATATGAAAAAAACTCCACCCACTTTTATCGTACTTTTTAAAACTTCAGCCACGTTTAAATTACTTAGTGGGAAAGGAGACATAAATCCTGAGCTATATGCAGAGAGACATGAACCTTTGTGTTGGTTTGTGTATTTCTGAGAGAACATCAGATACTGTATTGCATAAGGGACATGACTGTGTGATGTTCTTGAAATAAATTTCAAAGAACATGGAGAAAGCATTAATTGTTTTAGGTGAAAGTTTGCAGTATTATCTGACTTTAAAATATTATAAACTAAAAACAAAGGAAACTGCAACTTTAGAAAGATTTGCACTTTGGGGTTTGAAAATCCTTTGAACTTGCAGAAAGGTGTTGAAGGAACCCTCTGAAAGTGGTAATGACAGAGACTGATATGGTTGCACTTCTCTGGAACCTTTTGATATATGTTAAGTTTCATGCAACTTCATGAAGTTATACATGATTTTGTCATGTGGCACAGTATTTTATGAAAAATCAAGATATATATAAACTCAGGTTGCCATCAACAATTAATATATTACAAAATGATAAAATAAAAGAAGTGTGACACATGACAATATGACATACTGTGACATATGACCTGAAAGTTAGCTGGTTGCAACACTGTTTTCAAGGACAGACCCCATAAATTACATTTTGGCTAGGTCAAGGCTATGCCTGTCTGTCCCTTTCCTGTAAAACGAATGGTTTCAGAGGGGACTATTACCATTCTTACTTTGACAGTTACTACTTCAGTGCTGAAAATCCACAGCAATGACAGACAATTTCTAGATGTATTAGAGAGATAATGTGTCTTCTCACTGTGAGATGTCATCATGTTAAACTCTTATGGTACTCTGATTAACTGAAAGTAGTATCCTGCATAGTCCATGATCTTATCTTTCTTCAGTTTTCTAGTAGCAGAGGAAAGATGTATTTTTAATAATCTGTTTTAACTCTGATTTCTAAACATTTGTGTTCTCGATTTCAGAGTGTCAGGGAGCTAGCTCCCACTTCATATGTCAAACCATATCCCTTTAAAGTAGATGAAAGACTTAAGCTTCAAAATTCAGACCCAGAACCAACATTCAAAACACCTCAGATTTTGTTTACAGTTGGAAAAGGTCATTAAATGACCAAGGAAACAAAATTCACAGCTGGATCCAAGTTGCGATCCAAACAATTGCCTTCTCTTTTCCCATTTACCCAGGGTCAATGCACATTTCTGCGGCAAATATTTCTCTCCATTACCTTCTCTAAGGTTCCTTCCAACCCAGACTACTGTGTGATTCTATGATTCTCTGTAGCAGCATGCTGTGATGAAGGTCCTTCCATTCCAACACATGGATAGTATATCCAAGTTTACTGTATCCATGAATGTAATGAACTCACTGTTAATTTTTATTCCATCATCTAAGTCATTAACGAAAATTATTTAACACCACTGTATCTCTGACAGATTCTCAGTAATCTTCATCTATTTATCAGACTAGTTTGATAAACGAAAGACTGGAAACAATTGTGCAAATGCAGGGCCTTTTTCTACCAGTTTTGTATCATCCTAGTGCTATTTGTACCCACCAGTTATGTGGACCATGTTTCTCTAGCCATTTTATTGGAATGTTGTTGACTTCAACACCATAAGCCTCACTGAAATTAAAGCATTTGCAGTCTACTCTTTGACAGCCTACTAGGCTTACTATCACATTACAAGATGAAATTAATTTATTTATTTTTTTCTTAACCTGTGTTCTCTCTTATATAGTATCCCATTATTATCTAGATGTTTAAAGTGTGATAATTTGTTCCATTTGTTTTAACTCAAGGCTGAACTGAAGTAGACCCTGGTTCTTACATTTGTCTGGTTTTGAAGACAGATTTGTTAGCATTTTCTTCAAAACTCATGTTATCTTTCAACCATAGAATCATAGAATAGTTAGGGTTGGAAAAGACCTTAAGATCATCTAGTTCCAAACCCCCTGCTTTCAGCAGGGACACCTCACACTAAATCATGTCAACCAAGGCTCTGTCCAGCCTGGTCTTGAACACTGCCTGAGATGGAGCATTCACAGCTTCCCTGGGCAGCCCATTCCAGTGTCTCACCACCCTTACAGTAAAGAATTTCTTCCTCATATCCAATCTAAACTTCCCCTGTTTAAGTTTTTACCTGTTACTCCTTGTCCTATCACTACAGTCCTTAATGAAGAGTCCCTCCCCAGCATCCCTTTTGGCCTCTTCAGATACTGTAAGGCTGCTATGAGGTCTCCATGCAGCCTTCTCTTCTGCAGGCTGAACACCCCAACTTCCTCATCCTACCTTCATATGGGAGCTGCTAAAGTCCCCTGATCATCCTCATGGCCCTCCCCTGTACTTGTTCCGACATTTCCACATCCTTTTTATGTTGAGGACACCAGAACTGTAAGCAATACTCCCAGTGAGTGTTAAAAAGAGTTATTTTTTTTCAGTAAATATACAAGAAAACCTCAAAGGGAACATGTAAAATTAGTTGTAATAGCAGCAGCAGCAGCAGTAGTAGTAGTAGTGGCACGAGTGTAGACAAAAATTAAAGTAAGAAATGGAAGTGAAGGTTCTTTTCCCATGTTGTGGTTTAGGCCATAAATCAGCCACGCAGTTTCTTCACTCACTTTCCCTTTTTTCTTCCCTCTGCTCCTGGAGGGATGGGAGGGAGAATCGAAAGAATGCATCTCCCACAGGTTGAGATAAGAGCAGTTTAATAACTAGGGTATAACACAAACCACTGCTGCTACTACTAGTAATAATAATGACAAGAGAAATACAAGGGAAAAGAATACAACAGC
>JAOEHY010012938.1:0-27443 GCA_025447955.1 Psilopsiagon aurifrons
TTCCCTGGGCAACCCATTCCAGTGCCTCACCACCCTTACAGTAAAGAATTTCTTTCTCATATCCAATCTAAACTTCCTTTGTTTAAATTTAAACCTATTACTCCTTGTCCTATCATTACAGTTCCTAATGCAGAGTCCCTCCTCAGCATCCCTATAGGCCCCCTTCAAGTATTGGAAGGTTGCTATGAGGTCTCCATGCAGCCTTCTCTTCTCCAGCCTGAGCAGCCCCAACTTTCTCAGCCTATCTTCATAGGGGAGGTGCTTCAGTCCCATGATACATCCAAGGGGGTCTCCTGGCTCTCCTGCTGCACTTCCTTCTAGTACAGATGTATCACTCCTGAGCATGCAGCAGGTGATCCTTGAATATCAACTAATAGTCTTGGGCCCCCCTGCCCTCTAGGGCTATATCCCATGGAACCTTACTGAGAAGGTTCCTGAAGAGGCCAAAGTTCTCTCTCTTGAAGTCCAGGGCAGTGAGCTTGCTGCATGCTCTTCTCACTGTCATGAGGTTCCCGAATTCAATCATCTCATGGTCACTGCAATCAAGGCTGCCCTGGAGCATCACATTTCCAACCAGCCCTTCCCTGTTGGTGAACACGAGGTCAAGCATGGCACCTCTCCTTGTCGGCTCCTCTATTACATGCAGAAGGAAGTTGTCCTCCACACAATCGAGGAACTTCCTGGATTGCTTGTGCCGGGCCTTACCATCCCTCCAACAGGTAACAGGGTGGTTGAAGTCCCTCATGAGTACAAGGGTCTGTGAGAGTGAGGCTGTTCTAGTCTGTCCATAGAGCGCTTCATCCTCAGTCGTCTTGATCAGGCGGTCTGTAACAGATCCCCACAATAATGTCTCCCATTGCTGATCCCCCTTTAACCCTGACCCACAAAGTCTCTGTCGACTGCTCACCTGTCCCCAGACAGAGTTCCATACTCTCCAGCCTATCCCTAACATAAATGGCAACTCCCCCTCCCCGCCTACCAGGTCTGTCTTTCCTAAAGAGCTTGTTTCCATCATTCTTTAACAATGAAAAATGAACAAATTTGGTGTGATGCTGGCACAATAACTTAATACTCTTGGGAATCCAGGGGTAAATATTAGAATCTTGTTCAAAAAAAAAAGATCCTAAATAGTAAGTTAAAGATGTCCACATGTAATCTGGATGACTTGCCACTTCATTCCTCAAAAGAAGAAACTTCTGGTTTTGTTCTTCTCTTTCCACAGGCCAGCTGACCATGGTTCAGCTCTTTTATACATTTAATTTGAAAATTTCATTCCCACACCTTTTTAGTAAATACTGAATACAGAAGGCCATACCAAAGTGGGTATCATTGATCACTTTTTAACAGTGAGGGAAGTCGAGCAAAAAGATTTGCATAAAATACTGTAGTATTGGTATTTCAGAGAGCTATATTCTGGACACTGGTTTATTTTGTTTTCAGAATTATATACAGAAGAATCCGTAGGGTTCATGATTATTTCTACTGAGTGCAGTTAGACTTACTACTGAGCACATAATATCATCAAGATTTTATTATTTTTTTATATGTTCCTGTTAATTCCATATACTTTGTAAGATCCCTTTTCTCTGTCCTTCAGCTTTTGCTCATTGTTATTTTTGTGTGAGTTACTACACAAGTGTTTAGGATTTTAAAGCCTTCTATGAAACTACAAGATGTGTACATGGGAAAAACTGTTCTGAGATCATTTTCCCATATCTTTGTGTCCTGAATAGATGGATTCACTTCAGTGAGAAGCTGTGCTGTATTCTATTGATCATCACAGTTTCTGCATGCTATTTGAAAACTTGTTGCGTACACAGGAATACGATCATGTGGGAGATTATACCTGCCAGTATACTAACCAAGTATGACCCAGACACCAATACATATATTTTCACATTATTCCTGGAAAATATTTGGCTGTATTAATCCATTTTACAAATGAGCAGAGAAAGGCCAACAGTTTCTAATTTGGGGCATCTTATTTAATACGCAGACAACACACTTTTTTTGAATATTTACTACAGCACCACTTATCATGTGCCCAAGGTAAAGCAGTTTTGGAGACATCAGCTGCTACATGAGCCCAGCAGTTTTGCAAACCATCCCCTGCCAGTTCCCTTGGTGATACAAGAACTGTGTGGTGACATATTCTTTTTTGCTGTGTAATTGCTTGATTTGGTCCTCCTGGAAGAAGGGTAGATATTGCAATAAGAAAAAGAAAATGCTAATATGAACAAACAGCATCGTTTAAAAGCTTTTCTGAACAAATGTTTTCTCTCATTGCCATTCTTCCTGTTGCATTGATGGATTACTCTTTTTATCAAAAAGCAAAACATTCCATTATGAGCCATTAGAAATACTTTATAAATACAATGTGAAAACTGTTGATATGCTATATGCATCTGTCATAAATGCATTCCCAACCAGCCAGAAATATAGCAAGACTAAATATGAAAGGTGATAAATAGCTGAGAAGTTCTTAGTCATAATTTCTCTGTAGCTCTTCTTAAAGTCTCCTTTCTGTACTGATGGTAGTAGATCTGTTAAACCAGGCACGTTCTTTTTTTCTCTCTCTTTTTAAAATTTATTCTTCATTTAATCCATAACTCATAGCTCAGTTATGTCCAGCATGATGGAACTGTCCTGAATGCATGCAGATATTAATTTGAAAATGCTTATTAATCTGTGCAGTCAATCTTTCGTTTCAGACTTTTGCCTTTCCATTCACAATTATTGTAATCCTGCTGATGTTCTCTATGCTTTTGAACAGACACGTGGTTGCCATTCAGTGGAGGCTACAGAGGAGGAAAGAGGATTCAGGGGAGGAGGAGAAATTAATGTTCTTGAGTTTAGGCAGAGTGGACAGCTACAGTAAGAATATTTGCTTTTTACTGTTAATCTTTTTCTCCCTGTTCAGTTTTCTTGAAGTGGGGAATGAGGGTAAACATTATTTACTGCTTCTTGAGAAAAGCATCATTAGTATTTTTCTCTTGTCATGACCAAAAACTACAAAAGCAGTTGTGCATAATTTTCTAGGTAAAAGGATAAGAAAGACAACCTACAACTTTAAATACAAAGACTTGAGAACCTACCATAAAAGACAGACAAGAAGTATGAGGACTTCCTTTTCCAGGCAAAGATGGAACTTCTTTGTCAGGAGATGTACTTATAAGAAGGTTATAAAAACCTTTAATTGGAATTCAAAGGGAATTATCCTTTTTCCACTTGCTAGTGGTGTCCTAGAGTGTCCAAGGAGTTTCAACTCAGTATGAGACCAATTTAGAGACTGTACAAAAACCAGCAGCAATATGTAGTCACTGTCTTCCAAATATATGTTTAGTATTCATGTGTTTGTCCAGATGCATATGTACAGCTTCTGGGACAATTCCTAGGCATATTCTTTACTTAGCAGTATCACATCTCAGGGAGATCACTACTCTCCACTGATTGGTGTAAGATTCAGGTAAAGAGAAACCACAAGGCTTTTAGGTTTTAGGCTCTATAAAATATTTAATTGGATGAAGCAGAAATGAGGCATTATTTCCCTGCAGTAATGATAACATCAGCTGCTATGACCCACAGACCTTTACAGATCTCCTTAAGCTCTGAACACCCAGCTTCTTTGGCTCTTGGAGGACTTAAAAGACAAGAAAAATTTTTTGTTTCATTTTAGCAGGTAGGCAAACCAATGGACAGAGCAGCCTGGGACAGACTTGTCCAGTTACAGCATAAGCATTCATAAGTCTGTATTTGGTGTGAAAGAAACACTTAATAGAAGTGTATCTATGCCACTGAAAATCATATAGTATACTTCACATGTTCATTTTACAATTTCATTGCAAAAATTGAGGGAGAAAGGAGGTCACCTGAAAGTCTGCCTTTCTGTGACCTTCATCAACAATACATGAATGAGTCTTATGAGTCTTGTCTGAGACTTACATGATGAATAGATCAAGTGTTAATATATTTGTAAAGATTTTTGGTTTAGTTGCCAGTTGATATATGCAAAACTACAGTAAAATATAAGATTTTTTTCATTGGATCTCCTGGAATTTCTTCCTTTTTTTAACCATACGTCAAAAGATCAACATATTTAAATAAAATATTCTGAACATACTGCTTCTTCCTATTACAATGAGCAGTAAGCTAGTTACACACGTTGCTGATCCATGCTGTAGGAGAACAAATACTTCCTTATGAAATATGATTATTTCTTCTTATTTACGGCCCAAGCAATATGTTGATTTGAAAACTATGAAGCTAAGTCAGCAATATATTCATTTAAATATATGCTTATTCCTATATCTGCTCAACAAGGCCATAATGTTACTTAATGCTTTAAAGCTGTTCTACTTGTAGTGTAAGCTCCTCTGATTTTAGCAGACAAGCCATTATACATTTAAGTTAATTTTAGTTCAGCTCCTAAATATCCAGAAAGAGAATAAGGAACAAAGGAAACAATTGTAATGATGGAAAGAATCTTGATTCTGGAAGGTGTCAAAACAAGCAGTAGCTCTCCATTATTTTTATAAAGCTTTTCAGTATTAATTCTAAAATTCTTAGAGCCAAGAACTTAGCATGAAAGTAAGAGTAAGAAAGAGGAAGGGAAGGAAACGTAGTACTGTTTATGAAGATGAGTGGCAAAAAAATGTGACAGAAGGAGAGGCAATATAGAAGACCTTATGGAGAGTAGGAGCACTATGATTCTGGGGAGGACAAAAACACAGCGATTCTGGAGAAAGGATATTTGCCTGTTGATTAGAAACAGTAAACTCTCCTGTATGGACACCTAATGTTTCATTCCATTTAGCAACTTTTTTTTTTTTGTTGTTGTTGTTGTTGTTCTTTTTGTTGATATGAAGGCAATATTGGCATCTTGATTGCTTTCACTTGACATGCTAATTTACTCCATAGCATCTATATTCACCTGAAGGTTCTCTGGTGTGTGTAATTACCCTAAGAAAGGTGCAAACTTCAGACTCCGCAGCTCAGTACTTGTCTTTAGCAGAAAAGGATATAAACTAGGCTGATACAGAACAGTTACACTGCTCAAACTGGACTCAATTAGGGCCCCTGAGAGCCTGAGGGAAGAGGGTCAACAAGCATGAGCTGATAACTTAATCATAAAGCAATTCAGAAGCATATATGTAAAAAGTATTCCGGAGCTAAATATAAACAAGAGAATGAAAGAAAATACCTTGTGAAGACACACATTTTCCCGGATTTATTTGCAATTAAAGGTGTTCTGAAGAGGAAATAACCTCTCTGCTTTTAGCTTTTAACCATGATTTTTTTTTTATTATTTTTTTTTAATTAATATAGAGAAAACACAGAATAAACTAAACAACAACAAAAACAAAAAGAAAAAAAAAAAAAGAAACAAACAAAAAAACAAACCAAAACAAACAAAAGAAAATCAAAACCCACAACCCAGTAATTTGTTTGGAAAAAGCAATGTTAGTCATGGAGTAAAAAGGAAAGGTATGACTCACTTGAGGCACATTTCTTTAGCTTATTTTTATGACTGTCTCAGGGTTCCTAATTGTAGAATTATAGATTCACAGAATCATAGAATTGTCTAGGTTTGAAAGACCTTTAAAATTACTGAATCCAACCATAAACTTAACACTGCCAAGTCCCTCACCAAACCATGTCCTAACCATATCTGCATGTCTTTTAAATGCTTCTAGGGACGGTGACTCTACTGCTTCCCTGTCCACCCTGTTCCAATGCTTGACAGCGCTTTTGGTGAAAATTTTTTTCCTAATATCCAGTCTAAACCTCTCCTGGCACAGCTTGAGACCATTTTCTCTTCTTCTATTTCTTGCTATTTGGGAGAAGAGACTGACCCCCACCTCACTACAACCTCCATTCAGGTATTTGTAGATAGCAATAAGGTCCCCCCTGAACCTTCTCTTCCACAGAATAAACACCCCCAGGTCCCTCAGCCATTCCTCATAAGACCTTTGCTCCAGATCCTTCACCAGCTTTGTTGCCCTTCTGTGGACCTACTCCAGAACCTCAACTTCTCCGTTTCAGCAGGGGGCCCAGAACTGAACTCAGGATTCAAGGTGCAGCCTCACCAGTGCCGAGTACAGGGGGATGATCATTGCCCTGGCCCTTCTGGCTACACTATTGCTGGTACAAGCCAGGATGCTGCTTGCTTTCTTGGCTGCCTGGGCACAAGCTGGCTTATATTCAATGAGAAGTTGATCAACACCCCTAGCACCTTTACCATCAAGCAGCTTTCCAGCCACTCTTCTCCATTTGTGCAGTGCTGCATGGGGTTGCTGTTGCCCAAGTGCAGGCACTGGACCTTGTTGACGCTCATACAATTGACCTTGACGCATTGATCCAGCTTGTCCAAATCCCTCTATAGAGCCTTATTACCCTCTAGATCAACACTCCCACCCAACTTGGTGCTGATAAACTTAGTAAGGGTGCACTTGATCTCCTCATCCGGATCATCAACAAAGATATTAAGCAGAACTGGCCCCAGTACTGAACAACCTGCGAGCAGTTGCGAACTGGAATTAACTTCATTCGCCACCACTCTTTGGGCCCAGGCCAGCCAGCCAGCCTGTTTTTCACCCAGTGAAGAGTACACTCATCCAAGCCTTCGGCAGCCAGTTTCTCCAGGAGAATGGTATGGGAAATGGTGTCAAAGGTTTAACGAAGGCTAGGTAGGCAACATCCACAGCATTTCCCTCATCCGCTAAGTGGGTCATAGAAACAGATGAGTTTAGTCAAGAAGTTCCTGGCTTTCATAAACCGAGGTATTCATAATCTTTAAGGTTAATTGGAAAGGGATTCAAAAATCTGTAGATTTTATTTGTAGTAGACCATTCATAGGATGTGCTTATTGATAAACAGTCATGTCTTGCACCCAAGAATAAAAGCAGAGTTCCTTGGATAAGCTTCCCATCACTGTGACCTATTCCACTTATCTATGACATTAACTGTCTGAAAATGCTGATGGTTTTCTATGTAAGAGATATTTATGTAGCTGAAGATGGTATTTGGAGACTTAGAATATTTGCCTGAGGGTAGATCTCATCTTAAGATAAAGATTCTGCAAATTACATGGTTTTATTCCCTCAGTCAATAAATTGTATTTCCATAAAGTCAGGAGCACTGAAACGTTGGGCCTATGCCCTCAATGTCATAGGCAGATTGGATTTGAGACTGCTGGCTGTGTGCCAGTACTGTGCAGTTATGGAAGAACGTGTTCTCTACTCTAGTGAAGTCCTTTGACTCTGCCTGTGAGAAGCACCATGGAAAAGTGCTGCAGACCACCCAGGAGTGATCTATTACTTCAAAGTTATTTCTACTTACTGCTGTAGTTAAGTCTACTTCATTAACTGAAGCATGAGACTTTCTCTTTTTTTCTCCATCTTCAAAATACAGTTTTTGTATTTATGATTTTTAACACTAGAAGGGATGATTTGGACCATCTAGTCTAGATTTTTTTTCCAAGCCAAAGACCTGCACCTGTCAAGCCATGGTTATTTTGACTTATAGCAAAATATTTAGAAACACATCCATCTTTGAAAGAAGTTGGAAGAAATGGAAAACAGGGAATCTGCCATAGCTTTTTGCTACAATACTGCATGATATTTCTCAGGCAGTTTCTTTCTAATATCCATTTTCAGTTGTTCACTGACTGTGTTCCTTACCTGGCAAATGGCTTCTTACTATCAGGGCTATCTTTTGTAGGCATTTTTAGGTTGTGAAAGTCATCCCTTATATGCCCTAAAATACCTGAATAAAACAACCTTCTTGATTCCTCCACCATGATGCAGAACTTCTGTGAAGATCACTAAATTGACCCGTGGATTTGTCAAATGTATGAACATGCCATGGTTCAAGCCTAGCTGGTAATCCAAATGCACACAGCTGTTAGCTCGCTCCCCTCCTTTCTTCCTCCTGCTCCCAGAGGGATGGGGAGGAAATTTGGAAGAATGTAACTCCCATGGGCTGAGGTAAGAACACTCCAGTACCTAGAGGTATAACACGAAACACTACTGCTACCACCAATAATGATAATGATAAGAGAAATAACAAGGGAAGAGAATACCACCACTCACCACCGATACCCAGCCCAACTGAGCAGCGAACTAGCCCTTCCAGGTAACTGCCCCTAATTTATATAGTGGGCATGACGTGCTGTGGTATGGAACACCTCTTTGGTCAGTTCGGATCAGGTGTCTTATCTCTGCTTCCTCCTGGCTTCCCCTGCTCCCTGGCAGAGCATGAGACTCAGAAAGTCCTTGGTCAGAGTAAACATTACAGAGAAGCAACAAAAAACATCGGCGTTATCAGCACTGTTCCCAGGCTGAAAGTCAAAACCACAGCACTGCACCAGCTACTAAGACTGAGAAAAATGATTGCTACTGCTGAACCCAGGACAGAACAGTAATGATCTAATTTGCACACATTTTGCACTCATTGTGTTTGCCATACAACACTATAAGGGGAAAGTATATATAACTGTGCCAACAAATAAATGTGTTTAAGCACTATATTCATTAAATAGGAAGCTGTATTTTAGCATGTTTAAGTGAGGGAAAAAAAAGTACACCAGCCAGATCGTTGCTGGTAGAAGCTTGTATGTTTTGCCTTGCTTTCTTGGTACCAGGGTGCTTTACACCATGCAAGGATCTTACCCATCTGGTTTCCATGTTTGCACAGAATTCTTGAAACCTTAAGAATACTTGGTGTTTAATGATTAACCAAATCAGACACAAATCACATGTTGGTCACTGAATCACTAGACTGTGTCCTCACACAACATAAACTGTGTAAACTTCATTTATCATGCAGTGAAAGTACAAGTCTGTGAGTGCTGCAGACAGAATGGTAATATGTTTGAATGCAGCCATTCTCTAATCAAACAGTGGAGGAACCCTGGGGAAAAAAAATCAGATCAAACGTTTTCCATTTCAAACTGGTGTTATGCACTTGTCTCACAGAGTACTGCATGAGGATAGGAGCCTTTGGAATTTACTCTTATTGCAAACACTTACAGCTGTTTTTAAAAGCCATGAATGTGATGGCTGTACATAAAATGAAAATGACCCTTTCCTCATTTTATGCCTAAATTTCTAATTGACACTTTTCAGTCACAACAAACTGAGAAAGCTGAACACATTCCTGATTCATGGAGTTCATTGTTTATCTTTTGCAATTCACATTTATGGGTGAAAAAAAATATACAAAATCTGGTTTTCTGTAGATAGTAAACTAATTTAGCCAACTAGCCAGAAATTAACTTGTTGGGGTCATAAAACCCTGACAATGAACCAAGTATAGAATATTCCCATCTCATTTGCTTTCATGGCATAAGACTACAAATTTTAGTACTGTCAAAATATTGTTTGAGAAAAATTAAACCGTAATAAATGAATTATGTACCTTTTAAACAGATAATTCTTTCAGGATGGATGCTAAAGCTCATTCATATTGTGCATCTCGGCATTAAAATTTTTGATTTAATGGTTTTCTTGGAAAGGTACGTAATGTCTTTAATGTTTCTGTAGGTGATTACCTCCCAGCAATTTCTGATAGAAATTTCCTAGAGACATACATTAATTGACTCGTCATTTTGGTAACAAAGACAGGGGGGTTATGAAGCTTTCACTCAGCAGTGCTAATACATAGAATCACAAACCGCACCATTCAATGTCAGTGCACTTCCACTCAGTAAAAAGTATTCCCAAAAGCATGTCATTTAACATTTCACTTCTTTTTTTAATTCTTTCTTCTTTTCTTGTTAGTATTCTCTTTCTTGCACATATGTATAAATATTCACGCTTTACATAGCTACCTTAAATATGGTCTTACTCTTTTTTGTTCTTCAAAACAAATCTTCTAAACCCCTTTTGAGCAAAGGGTTCTATCTTGCAGCAGATAGAAGTTGAATCCAGGCCTGAAAGAATTTTGAAATCTTTTTTACAGTGAAGGACCAACAGCAATCTGCATGAAAGTCATTCATGAAACAAGTAAATTGTCGCTCCTTCTCTTTAGGGAAGTTAGAACCAAAGAGTACATTTACTTTTCGTATTTGATAAAGGGGAAATCATGCTTCTATTGTCAACTCTATGGAAGAGTTGAAATAAAAAATGAATAAATCTTGGGTTTCAAAAAGCACCTTTCTTTCATTTTCCTCAATATTGAGTTATAGTGAAACTTTGAACAAGCTCCTTTTCGGTGGATCAGGAGCAAATTACATTTGGGAAGCCCACAGTATCTTCCTGGAGTTAGGCTTTGGGTATGGAGTACAAATGAAATTAAAATCTCATAGTGAACACAGTGAAACTCACTTGTCACTGAAATTCGCACTTAGGAAAAGGAAAACATCAGTAGGACAGCAGAAGCCCATGGGAGTTTAATGTTTCACCGTAGTGAGCACTGAAAGGTTAAGCATTCAAGAAATAATAAGGATGTGATTGAGCAGGAATGCTGAGCGAGGTCTTCCAGTTTTATATTATTGTGTTTTTTATAGCAGTTCTTGATCTTCATTTTGCGTATAAAGTATACATTATCAATAATGACAAAGTTTAATTTTTAATGTACCACTTAATAAAAAAGTACCACCAAAAATAAACTCAGACTACGCAGTGTACTTAAAAGCTGTGGTGTGGTTTATCCTCACTTTTTGTGCAGCTTAGGAATTAAAAATCTAAGACTGATTTACAATGCAATGTATAGACAATTAAGAGGTGCAACTGAGATTTAAAATTATGTCTCATTCATTTCAATATACTTCAGTGCAATACTTATTTCTATCTCTTATTTTTAATCTGTCAAGATTTTTTATCCTAGCCTGGAGGATTCAGAGCATGATTCATATAGTACTGATGGCTGAAGATTTTTTGTTTTGTTTTTGCCTCTGGATGATTTCATTAATTGTAAAAGCCGTAAAGACCTTCTGGAATCTACTTACCCATGCTGCTAGAAAGTATATTGTTCAGTTAGATTATTATTTTTAATAATAATTGTTTATTAATTCATGCCACAACCTTGTGGACTGGTGTTAGTGTCTGTAAGCTGGCAATATTTCATGATAGGTTTGGGAGAAGCCAGAATTTCTAAGAACAAGGTGTTGTTGCAGTATGAAAGATGTTTTTAAATGTGAGATGTTTCGAAGACAGAACAAATAGAATTATTCAAGTCTTGCCCTTCCTAACATTTTCCAAGATGACTCAAAAGCAAATAAAAGTCAGGAGGATGTCATATTTCTCTGTTGTTCAAATTGCTGTAAAACTTCCTTCAAAATGCAGTGTCTGTTTAACAATAACTTCTAATAAATTATAATAAATGATGTAAAAAGTAATTTAAGATATGCAGAAATGAATAAGACATTAAGAGGAAGCTTGTTGATGAAGGTAATAATTCAAAATAATCCAAATTTGGGGATACATAAGATAAAATATCACTTTTTTATCAATTTTTCTTTAATTTTCTCTATCAGGACTAAATGTATATGCAAATATTTATTGGAAAGCTTTAAATAGAAAGCTTTAGTAGAACACAGTTGGAACTGTTCAGGTTTCTTTCCTGTCAATTACTTTTTATTATGCATGCTTTTCATTAGAATATCTGACAAGAAAAACAAAAATTAAAATTAAATAAAAAATTGCGAGATCCAACTCCCTGATTCAATCACAATGAAAGAAATTAAATGAAGTCACCAGTCTAGGTCTCAGTAAACTGGGACATGGGTTGAATCTTATCTTACCCCAGCTTCTGACTACAATATTAATCAATGCATAGAAAACCATTGTATTCCCAATATCTTTTATAATTATTTACAGGGCACTTCCAGTATGTTAGAATGTCTTAAAAAGAGTGAGAAAAGGCATTATTGTGCTCTGATGAATCTGCAAATGGATTTGACAATGACTGAATGAAGAAAGAGTGAATGAAATGGAATTCACGACAATGCCTGAGATGATGTTTTAATAGCTATTTCAACCTTGCTTTTCTCATGGGAACTGTCTTTCCTACTTTTTTACCATTGTTAAACTCAACAGGAAGGAAGAGTCAACAGAGTTCGATGGGTTCTGTAGAAGTAAATGTGAAAAGGGGTATCCAAGTGAGGAGTGCTGAGGTAAAGTCGTAAATGCATAATTATTGTGCAGGAGGACACAAAGAAGAATGCAATTGGAGAGAATAAAAATGGAATTAACTTCATGAAGCAGCAAAGGATGAGGAAACATATGTGACAGCATATATGAAGTAGAAAAGAGATTGTGTAAAACATAGATTGCAAAAAACATACAGGAGATTAAATTTCTTACAAAGCTTAAATCAGACAAGTGAAGGTACTTAATCATCATACTTGATGCCTTTCAGTGGCAATGAAAGAAAAAGGAAGACTACTAAATCATGTTTCAGATAGCTAACAAGAATTGAAGTTGTTTTACAATTGACATTTTGCTGTTTGGATAAACTGTAAATTTAGGCAGAGGAAAAAACCCAGCTTTTTGGATCAAACTAAGCTCTTTGAATTTGTATGTGTTCAAAACATGCAGGGTGGAGGATGGGCATTCTTCAAACTGACACATATTATGGGTGAATATTTAAAATATCTGGAATATATGAAACATAATAACATATCTTACATAATGCATATGTTTACATATTACCTGACTTTGCAGCACTACCTTCTTTGATCATTCTCCCCCAAAAAACTTTGATTGCCACATTTATACTGTGTACAAAGCTGTCCATTATGTTTACCTGTGATAAGATTTACTGATGATAAAATTCTACCATCAGAAGTGCCCAATAAGAGTGAAAGCCCCAGACTTTAAGAAAGGTGAGTCTCTGAGGGAAAGGTCTGTGCTACAAGGTTTCAATTTCTTGAAACTTCTCTCAGATTTTGCTAATTTACCTGACATTTAAGGAGTATTCTAGTCCAGTGTATGCTTAAATGCCTTCTTAAATGAGGCTCTCCAAATATATACATAAACAAATACCCATGACCAAAACCTGGTCCTTTATTTCTTGGATTTTGCTTTTTTTTTTTTTTTTTTTTTTTTTTACTTTTTATTTGCTTCCCAAATATGACCTCTCCTGTATGGTTTGTTGTTATAATTCCCTTTGCTACAGCCACACTTCCTGTTTTTCACAAGAGAAATCAGGAAGTTACTAGTCTCTTATACTACTTATTGCATCATCCTATTATGTTTATTAAATTTAACACCACATCCATAATTCCCCAAGCCTCACAGATGGTCCCCAAAGCTAACAGATGTCACCTTATTTATTCACTATTTGATATAATATTTGTGACATAACCATTAGCTTCTGTAGAAACAATTTTAATGTCAAAATCGAAGAATAAAGATTTAACAATGGGGGAAAAAAAAAAACCAACAAACCAAAACACCCACCCACAAATATATTAAATCATCATGTGAAAGATCTCCTGCATTTATATTAAAGACTATTTCAGGTATTTATCTTAGTTTAAGCAGTTCACGTAGGCACATTATGAAAGTTAAACCCCGTTGAATTCAGAGCTTCAGCTTTACTGGAAGAAAGGATAATCATGAAGGAAGAAAAGAAGTGTAAAATATAAAGAAGTTAGTTGTCAAGTATATTTTTCTAATGTTCCATTATGTGCTCCACTTCTCTTTGGGATTCATTTTCGGGCTGATTTTTAGAAAGCCAGTTAGGATTATTTACAGTGGTTAGCATCTATATACTACTTCTAAACTGCAGAAATTTAGAAGATATTTGCTTGGATGTTATGAACAGAAACAAAACCAATGTATTTTTTTAGGGGAAAAAATATATTTTAAATATTCAAATTTGCATTTCCCCTTCGGCAAAAAAAAATCTGCTCTTGTCTAAATGATCTTGGTCAGCTTTAGGATTGAACAGGAAACGCCAAATAGTTACTCAATAAACTGCCAATGACACTTTTATTTCCAGCAATGGAAGATAAGATTGTTCAGAAAACAATTGTAGGTAAATTATATTGCTGCCCTTTGGATAAATTTGTTTTCTGAAGAAAGGTATTATGACATTATATTTTCTTATTATCTTAATTATTTTTGCTGTTACCCAAAGAATATTTCTTCTAAGATTGGAACAGGATGATCTGAGGAATGTCTATAGCAGCTGTATTTATGCTTGCACATGCTTACACAACACTATTAATGAAAAGGGTGGATGAGAATTCATTCTATTGTCCTGAAAAATCTGTGCTTTTTGTTTCCCTCTTGCATGTTCAGGGACTGAGTTTGTAAGTTTTCCAAGAAAAACACTTGTGTTTTTTGAGAAACAGTGGATTATCCTATACAATGTGCACAAGCAAGTCAGAGCAGATTTAGTAATAAATTGGTGACATAAACTGCCTTTTATGCAAGAATTTGTGTTTAGAGATTGCAGACATAGCACCATAGGTGCTGATACAGAGTAGTGGGATAGCATACAGATGATATGAATATAACACAATTTAATGTGGATGACATTATTTTACTTGGAAAGAGTCAGGTCCCTTAATGGGCTAACTAACACCTCCTTAGCTTCTTCTTTCTTCCTCCTACACCATTCATCTAATAATTTTAGTATTCTCCTTCCTTTCTCCTTTATGTGTTTCATATATTGCATTCATCTTTTGTACAGTATGCTAATCTTGTCCTTCACTAGTCCCTGCTTTAAACTCCAAGTTATTGCTGCATTCTACCCTTGCTGATACAGAGGAAGTCTTTTTGATTCAGCGAGCCTCCTTCACATACCAACTACATCCAGTCTTCCACCAAGGAATGACAAAAATAAATAATAATAATAATAAACAGCAATAACAACAACACACAACATTTCATATTGCTCCCCCTTTATCAGATATGCTCTACTGTTTAGTGTTGTATGCTGAGTGCTGACAGAGCAGGAACTGGGCTTACAAAATCTGTAAAATCACTTTACTGCATATCTGGACAGACACATATTCAGAGTGCTTTCTTTGCTATAAAGCACTCTTCTTGTGGCACATCAACTATATGAATATTATTCTATATAATACTTGGTTTCCTGGTATAGCAATATGTGATCAATGTACTTATTTTCTTATTTAAGAGTGAATGCACTGAGAAGTAATCTGTTGATGCAGTAAAGATATCTGATAGCTCAGTAAATATTACAGAGCTAAGGCAGGGAAATGGTGCAAGAGCGCATAATATAGCAGAAAGATTTGATGGTTCCGCAGACAGCTGATACGTGGCCCTTAAGTACAGAAATCATTGAGAACTTTAGTCATACTGTCGCTAGCTTCAGTAGTGACTGGGCCAGGGCCTGTGCCTAGTTTTAGTCACTCCACTACTGATATGTATAAATTTTTTGAATGTACCCTTAGAAAGTGCATCAGTAAGTGTACAGATAGTTCTGTTGTATTGACAGTCTTTTTACTCTTCACTATTTCCTACTAGTGAGAGATTTTAGAAATGCATAGTAATTGGGGTCTTTTATTTCTCCATTTCATATCTTCACTTACCCATAAACTTGGATTAAAAAATAAATAAAAAAAAAATACCAAGCAGGCTTTCTTTTGATGTAAAATGTTTATATTTTTTTAATTTCTCTTAATTTGAAAATCTTCAAAACAGGGCTGAAGGGTAGATCCTTTTCTCTGTCCTCCCCAGTTTTAATGCTGTTACCATGCTTCAGCTTTATATGTCTTACTTCCTCATGAATTAAACCCTTCAATTTTCTGTATCATGCCTGCAAAGTATTGAGTGGCTCACAGAAGCCATTAGGAAATGCAGAGTATTTCTCATAAGATAGGTAGGCAATAGGGAATTTTGAATAGAAGGTTATAACTGAAGTGCCTAGTTCCTAATCCCTAGCCTTCACCTATATGTAGATACACTGCCCTCTTGCTAGCTTGCAGCTGACATCGAGTTGTCATAATACTACCAAGGTCAGTATCTCCTGACAAAGGGGAAACCCCTTTGTGGCAGAAACTCTTCTTTGATTGAAGAAAGCTTTCTGTCTCTTTTTTTTCCATCATAATTTGCAAGTAGATTTTCTGATCTCAGTCTAAAAGGACATCTTGGAACAACCACTCAAATCTGCCTGTTTTATATTTTTCATGCAGTAATTAGTTATTTGGTTTCTAGCACATTTGTAGCACTTTATCAATAGACAGAACATCTAATTCATAGATGCTGCTGTGTCTTAGATATGTTTAGAAATAGGCAAGTTTTGGCCATGCCCAGAAGTAAATATTTGGGGCAGCTAAGAACTTTTATTAAAAGGTAATTCATAGTGTGAGTTTTAAGGATTTTATTTTTTAATTTGGTACACCTGTGTATTTGGATTCTTGACACCCTTTAGATAATTATGAAAGGGGATTTTGTTCAGTTTTTTGAAAGTGTCAAATTACTTCCAGTTTCCAGTAACATTACTTAGCCCGTGTGGGGGCAAAATTCCATAGCATTATACAATATATCATATTACCTCACATTTTTTCCAGTGTTACAAGGACCATCTGGGGTGACATGTATCTGTGAATGCCTGATAGTTTAGAACAGAAGTGGAGTTACAGGGAATTTTCTTTTATTCTGAAAGAATAGTGAGTCAGATGAGAGAAGATGTGGAAGAGTAACGTTAAAACCTCCTAAAGCTGAAGAATGAAAGCAGAAGATAACTGAAAAAAAAAAAAAAAAAAAAGTTCAGGAGTCAACAGCAGGATTTTCAGGAACCTATGAAATACTAAAGAAGGGCAAAAATTAAGAGTGAACAAACAGAAGATCTGGTGTGAGACATCTGTTATATTACCAATAAGATTAAAAGGTAGGAAGATTGATGTAATGGAAAAATAAGTAAGTGGATAAGCATAAGAAATGAGATACACAGAACAGGAATAGCAGTGGGAAGCAGGTGGTAAGGAAATGTTGTGCCAGCTTGCCAGCCAACAAAGTCTGGTGATGCAAATGTTGTGACCACTGAGAAGTACTGTCAAACCAGTCAAGACATGAAAATAATATGTGCTTGTTAAACATAGCATAACATTCTTGATTTAAACAGACACTTTACTGGGAACTGTCTCATCCTTAAACTGCAAAATACAATAAATACATAATGAAAATTGCTGATAACTTTCATAGTGTGAAGAACCACAAGACTAAATCTCACAGAAATAACTGATATGTCATATAGTCATAGAATGGTTAGGGCTGGAAAGGACCTTAAAGATCATCTATTTTGTCCTGGGTTAAGCAGTAGCAGTCATTTTTGTCCTTCGTAGTAGCTGGTGCAGTGCTGTGGTTTTGACTTTTATGCCAATATTGGTTGCCCCTGTACACAAGGGGAAATGCAAATAAGAGGCACAAAGAGCAACCTGTACAGTGAAGAAAGATGAAGAACCAATGCAGTTACTACATGGGACAACATCTGAATAAGAGTCATTATTACATGGATCAGAGGAAGAGGAAAAAGAAGAGATGAGTTCTCAACCCAGGACTTCAACTGAACCATGGAATATGTGAAAAGGTTTCACCCATCACCTGTCATCCGAGGAGCACATCATCACCTGGTTGCTCCAATGTTGGGACAACAGGTACGACAGTCACAAACTAGAAGGTAGGGAAGCCAAGAAGCTGTGATCACTTGCTAGGGAAGAGGGAATTAAAACAGCAATTGCAAAAGAGAAAAGGTCCCTCAGGCGTCCAACCGCCTGGGCAGGAACACCTTCCACTAAAACAGGTTGCTCAAAGCCCCATCCAACCTGGCTTTGAAACACTCCCAGGGATGAGGTATCCACAACTTCTCTGGGCAATGTGTTCCTGTGTCTCACCACTGTCAAAGTAAAGAATTTATTCCTGATATCTAATCTAAACCTGCTCTCTTTCCATTTAAAGCTATTCCCCCTTGCCTTATCACTACATGCCCTTGTAAAAAGTCCCTCTCCACATTTCCTGTAGACCCATTTTAGGTACTGGAAAGCTGCTATAGGGTCTGCCTGGAGCCTTCTCTTCTTCAGGCTGAACAAGCCCAATTCTCTCAGCCTGTCTTCATAGGAGAGGTGCTTCAGCCCTCTGATCATCTTCATGGCCCTCCTCTGGACTCAGTACAACAAGTCCATGTCCTTCTTATGTTGGGGTACCAGATGCAGTACTCCAGGTGGGGACTCACGAGCATGAGAATCACCTCCCTTGAGGTGCTGGTCATGCTCGTTTCCACATAACTTTCCAGCTAGGTTCAGAGGCTTGCAGAAGTTAAGTAATATGAGATATCCATCCTCATGTAGTATATTTGCAGGTGGGCAGGATGTCAGTGTTGCACCAGCCCCCTGGATGATACCTCTATGAACTACAGTTAGTGAAAGCTCCATCCAAATGGATCTTTGGAGAGGGAGTGTGCGGATGGAGCAAGGAATGCCTGGGCACAGTGAGTTCTTCTACTGGCCTTGGAAGTGACAGACAAAATTCTCTGAAAAGACATATAACACCCCCAGATACAGTTAAAGCCACTGAGGAGGTAAAAAATTCAGTTCTTTTGCACTGAAGACCTGGTACCAATGAACCACCTGTGTGGACAAAAAATACATGCTAAAGGACAGATGAAGACTGTACACAATTTTCAGGCATGGTAACTTGGTCGAAGGATGATTTTTAATGGTTAACCCCGTGAAACACCAAAGGGTAGAAAGTACCTTCTTTTTCAGACTCCCTGTGACGGTAACATCACCTAACCTTAAATCTTGATAATGCAAATGGCTTCGTCAGGGCTAACTACTTTAAATTCCCTTGTCAGTGACAGGAGTAAGAGCTATAAAGGCACAATTTATCTCATGTTTCTAAAATGGACCATCAAACATGTCCGTTTCTTACATAAATTGCTTAATAATAACAATAATAATAATACCACTTCATTTTTTTAAGAAGTTTCACTGTTGCACTCTGAAAATGTGACATAATAACACTTTAATATTTTTTCATGAAAAACAAGGATTAGTCAATTATTTTAGGTTCTTTAAATGAAAGTTAAAAAATTATAAAAGTTAAGTGTTCATGCAAAGCTTGTGGATTTCATGAAAGCTCAGAGAGAAGCTACAATTTTTTAAAAGAAAGAGCATGCTAATAACAATCTGCCAATGCAATCAATCTGAAGGTTCTTTTATATAGCTTATGTTGTCTAGTCACCTAGATCTAAGAAGCAATACAAAATATTTTAAAACATGCATTCTGGTCCATCATATAGATATAACTAATTTACAGTAAATCTACTTCCAAAAGATTCAGTACCTTTCTTTTTAGTCAGTGCAGTTCCTGTTTTGTGGATAGATGTTTTTATTTCCCTGCTGATGTTTATGTATCTGTTCTGCAGCTGTATTATAATTTCATTGCTGTAATCTATTTACTTCAATGGAGTTATTCTTTTAATGGAATTATTTCTACACAGGTATAATCTGTAAAGCCTGTATGATTTCTCCTCATCTGTAATCTAAAGATATCTCTATAGTCTTTGTGCAGAAAGAAAAAAGGACTTTTGGGGGACAGAAGGAAATCATGCTATACATACACAGCTAACTTGAAGGCATGAATGGGTAATCAACTTTAAATCAAAATGACATAGCTGTAGGAGACATGAGTCTACATTCATGAATACACTCTCTTTGCTTTGTGCAATTCCATCATACGAAAGCAAAGCTGAGTTTATAGCTACTTTGAATCACTGCACAGCAGTTGGAGCACTCTAGCAGGTCTGCCCCTTATCTGATGCAAATTGATTCAAGAAGTGAAACTTCATGGATATGTCTCGGACTTACATTGGGAATACCAGTTGACATGAATACTTTACTAGTGTAAATCACTAATATGGCGTAGCTGGACTGACTTACATAAAACATACATCAACTTCAGATCTAGCCTCAGATCCCGGGTTATGAAATAATGAATAGAGACAATGTTCTGATGACAGTCAACAGCAGTGTCTAGTAGGAAGATACTCCAAAATAGTTGTCAATTCTTGTCATCTTTTTGTTACATAACAACAATCTTTACAAGCTGTCTTGACAAGGTGAGCTATGCCGTGAAAAACTAACATAACACATGGTATCACTAAAGGTTCAAATAGGAAGAGTTGTCCTTTATTTCCCCTTTATGATTGTTGCTAACAATAGCCAAAAAACATCATGGCAGTCACACTTCATAGACATCCAACAAAGAAGTACCATTCAAAGTTAAATTCCTGCTAACCTATTTTTTTTTTTCTTGGCGTAGTGTACTGGAGCACTATTTTGGAAATGTTAGTAGTTTTGCTTTCATGTATTTTGTTACCTTACTCTATAATACCCATGGTGTTTTCATAATGTCTGACCTTTTTTGCTGTTCACATTTAACATCTTTGTGATTTACTTGCTCATTTTCATTGTTTTGTTTTGGGTTTAGTTTATATCCTCTCCTAATAAACAGTATTTTATTGATTCAGCTGCAGATTTTAGTGCCTCAAAGTGTACAAATAAACCCTACGTGTTTCAGTGCGTAGTCTGATGTTCCAATTAGATATTTTACAGATCCAGCTGCACACTTTTGTGATCCAGTTGGATTCTTGAGTCTAAATAAAATTGTTCCTCACTCTATGTTCTATGTTAATTAAACTGATCACAGTATTTTAATAACCAGTTTGAGAAAACAACCTAAAAAATCCTGCCAGCCGTAAAACCTAGATTTTTTTTTCCATAATATGGTATGCTACACTCAGAGATTTTAGGAAATTTGAACAAATTTTCATAATTATAACAAAAATACAACAACAGAATCTCACATTGTCATAAATATATTGGGAGATATATAGATTGAGGCAGGCTGTCTAGTGTGCTGTGCTTTGCTAAGCATTTTGTAGGTCATTAAGGCTACAAGAGGACTTTCTGATCATTTTTAAACACAGAATTTACAAGACTTGCAGGTTTATTTAACATAACATGGTGTCTATTAAATATTCCACTAATGAAGAAAATTCACTTTTCTATTTCGGAAGTCTATTATATTGGGTTGCTGTGCACTACAACAGTGATTTAGGGCATTCTCTTTTGAGAATTATCACACCTTAAAATGTAATATTTATGTACAGCTTGCTGTATACTTTTACAATTCACATACAGAAAATATCAATGTAGTGTTATATGAGGAACATATACAAAGACGGAAAAGGGAACAAGAGACATGAACATTTCCCAGCTTTGCTCACACTCAAGAATATATTGAGCTCCAAAGAACTGTTCCTTAATAAAAGAAACAGATCTCTACAGTCCTTTTCTGTTCCTAAAATGCATCACAGTCTGAAATAGTCCTTTATTTCTCTCTAATAGGCTAGAAAAAATGTTTCTTTAACTCATCATAAACTTGCTATAGCTCAAGAGAGCCTTGGGATGGGAAGGTGTACTTTAGCTCAGCACAGTACTTATCACGTACAATTGGTGCATCTCCACTTGAGACCCAACTTTCCTCGAGTGGATGTCCCTTTACAGACTCTTGTTTTCAAAGAGGAGTTCCTTTAAGATGCTTTAGGCAAAAGTTACGATATAGATTAATAAGAATAATTTTATGAAGTGATATGCATCCAGTACAGCCACTTATCACATGATCTTTTTTTTAACTGTTTCAGTAAATGCATGAAACTCATCAACCTGCTTTCCTTCTAGTTTCTTTCAAATCTTTCTTCTTTATCCTTAATGCTAAGGTTTAAGCTGAGTATTTCTGCCACTTTAGCTTAAGAAAATCACACAATTGTCACTATAATTTACCACATCATATAGTTTACAGTCAGTTTTCTTACTTTGAAGAGGCATTTTATACATTCTTGCTAGCTTGCTGTCAGTACCGGCATTTCTATTTCTTTCACAGCAACAACTCTTACTACTTCACCTGGGGTTATGTCTCTTTTGATAAGAAATATCTGGCTGCCCCCACGTTAAGCATGCTTATAATTTCCTGTGTTTTCTGTCATGCATTTCACTGGACAATTTGAGGATCAGATGCGCTTTTTATCAACATTATGGCTCCAGAAGCTTCACTGATCCACACAAATGCAGAGTATTATGCAAATTTTGAGACAAAAGCTAAGATCATGTCTGATTGTAGGGTTTTTTCTCTTTCTTTACCCATCCTGAAGTTTCAATATTTTTTTTTCCTTTTACAGCTCCTGAAAACTAGTTTCTAAATGATAAGGCAGGCTTTGTATTTATTTATTTATTCAGGTTTTGTGAATTACTTAAACTTCTTACTTTCATTTTTGTAAAAGTACAGAACTACCTAAAAGGTGAAAAAAATCAGTAAGGCATCATTGACCACTGATTCCTCCGATTTATCATATCAAAAAATATAATTATATATTAATATATAAGATATTAATTTCTATTTTCCTAAAACTCCTTCCCTTTTGGTACTGCAAGTTCCATAATTACTGGTGGTACAATACCAGAGTGATACTGAGCTTGCTCAATAAAGCTATCCTATGCAGATTGCAATATAAAAATTTAATGTGGAAATAAGCTGCTGAAAGCAGATAGGCTTTGTCCCTCCTGTCTGGACAATTAAAAGGATGCTCTGCAGCTTTTTGCTTCCTTCTGCCAATTTTACTGACTTTCAGTAGGCATAAAAACTACTAAGCTATGAAGCCTTTTCTAAAGGTGGATACAATTTTCCAAAGAGGGTGTCTGCAGCTGCCTGAGTCTCCTGGCATCTTGGTCACTGCCTTACCTTCATAGCAGGAGCAGTCCAAGCACATTTTCTTTTTTCCTCAGTTTTTGCTGCCCCTGAGTCTCCATTTCAGCAACATTCAGATTTTTTGAGGGAACCACCTCCTGCTTTTATTTCTTCAGCTTTAACTCCAATTGCCTCTGTTACATTGTGATTTGTACTAGCAGCCTCAAGTATTGAGATAGCGTTTGAGTGGGCCAGCCTTGGGCTGCCCATGTCAGGCTTAATATGTATCAGCAACCTCTTTCCCCACCTCCCCCCCGGTCATGCTGCTTCAGCTATGATATGAATTCCTTGAGATCACTCTCTCAAATATCTTCATGTTCACTTCTACTAAATTCTCAACAAGTTCACCACAGGCTGGCTTGCCTTACTCAGATGGGTTTTTGGTATCTGTTTCTTGGTTTATACTGTTCCTTATACAGCCTTATTCTCAGATGGAATATAGGTGTGCAAAACCAAAGTGGACTCTCCAGCTGAACAAATTGAAACCTTTACCATGGCTTTCTTCTGCAAATGTCCATGTCATTCTCTGAAAGAGGCATAAGCTTGTATTTTATGTTAGCTGATTAAACGGATAAATCTCATCACCAGTATCATTATGCCCAACACATCTGATAAAAAGGTTCATTCTTACACTTACTGTAAGATATAGGCAGCTGTAGGCAGCTCTCTAGCATTTAGGACTCCCACACCAGAAATAATTATATGACTTACAGAAGGACAGTACTAGCCAGGAGGCTGGCAAGTGACACTGTAAAGACAACACAACAAGACTTTCTTGGACCCAGCTCCATGGCCCAGTCTTCAGGCAAAAAAATGAAATCCCTGAAGATGTGTTGCAACTTCAACCAGACCTGCTTTAACATGCGTAGGACATGAATTCTTGTCCTCAGATGAACCATGCTCCCCTTCTTAAATATATCAGGCAGCTCCCACATGCTCAGTTTTCTCTATAGTCACTCCCTGACTCATTCACAAACAGTGGTTTGGATATAGCTCTTGTCAAAAACTTCTTCCTTGCACTTCCATTTTGATCCCAGATGGAGACCAGAGACAGAGGGAAAGAGAGAGAGGGAGTCCTGATGCAGGACTTTCTGCCAGGACTCACTTTCCAGGTGAACTCTGTTTAGTTCATTCTCAGCAAATATATTATAAAAGACGCTTTTTCCAGCTCCTGTCCGCTCCATGATGTCTTATCATCAGCACAGGGAGCAGCATTTCTGGAGCCAGTGCTCACAGGAGTCAAGCATTCATGGTATGGTAAGAACAGCAGGTATATTTTCCTGCTTCAGATTGGTTTGATCAGAAGACAATCTGCACAATAGCTGCTCCCAAAAAGCCTTGAACACATGACTGTTTTTACCTTATATTCTCTTTTCTCCCTCCCAAGGTAGCACCTCTTGTATGTTCATGCTTTCCTCATTGGATCTACTTTTGCTGATTCTCCAACCTTACTTGGCAATTTGGGGCTCTGTGTTTTCACATCTTTTACTCCAGGACTAGATATAGTCTATGGTAAATATGGATATCATTTCTTTATTATCTATATAGATTATTAAGTGAGACTTGGAGAGCAAAAGAAGGAACATCATTGAAAAGCAGGGAGACTGTGTGCTGATAGCTTTAAATGTAATTTCCAAGGGGTAAGTAAACTTGAGATGTCAGACGCATTGAGTAAAATCTGTACATTGATTACATCTCTGTAAATGAGGGATAAGTACAGAGTAAAGGTCAACAGATTAAACATATCATTTAATCAGCAAATTATGCAAATGAACACGAATGAAATATACCATTCAACTGTTAAGATCAGTAAAGCAAGCAATTCTATTAGTGAAGTGTTTGAGTACTGGCCATCAGAAATATAAATCCAATTTACCAAACTTTAAGAAAATTCAGTTGCTGGGAGAAACAGTTAAAAACATTTAGCAGCCAAACGTCTGGGCTGCCCAACATTTATTGTAATGTAGCTACTTAAAATATTATGAGGAATAATAAGCAAAAATTGGTAAAAATTGACAACAGCAACAACAACAAAACTGCATCTAAGGCATTTTTCTCCATCACTGGAGGGTGAATATCAGTTACCAAGTAGAGAGATAATATGCCTACTTGAAATATTCTGACCAATGAGGTGGAATTTACAGACACTCAACAACTACTGTACACAGCTCAAGTAGCAAGTTCCCTCCCAGCTCCTCATCTAGGTCAAAATCAGCAAAGCACTTAAGTGCATCTGTAACTTTAAGTGTAGGAGTAGAATTGTAGAAGCCTTGCTCGCCTGCCCCTGCTGATGTTATAGAATTAGAGACTTGAGGTCAGGTCTCAGTTGTACTAATTACATTTTGCAGACTTAAAACAAGTTAGACTCTGGAAGTCTAACAATCTAGAGAGACAAAGGGTGGAGGAAAAATAAAAGAGTTATTATTCTCCCCTCTCTATCTTCCTTTTATTTCTCTCATCATAGTTAAAATAATCAGGTTAAAAATTTTGGATTCCATCCCAGATATTATTACATATATGGACAAATTCTGATGGGCTTCAGAAGTTCACAGTGTTAACTCCAAGGAAGTGATAAACCCAACAAATTTATACACTTAGAAGTACTAATAAAAAATCTGGAAAGAAATCATTAGAATTTTTATTTAGATTAAATGTCATGAAGCAGACCATTTTTGTGTGTCTCTGCCCTTTTTGTGATATTTAAGCCACTGCAAAAGGATTTTGTATTTTGGTAAGTAATTTTTTTTATTGTTTTGTTTTGTTTTAATGCAAGGAATTGTAATTATTTTAAAGGCTGAAGCTGCATTAGTGTTTTAGTTTGGATCAGATTTGTGGTTTTCAATTAATTTCTTGGTGGTTCCCACACATTTTGATTCTGTTCACACAAGGAAAACTGTTGGATTTCTTGTAGATTAAACTGTTGGAGGATGCCCTGTGAGTATACCTTAATGCCGTCCAGCTGCAGATAAGCCTTCCTTCTCAGAGACCAGACTAAAGTTAGTTTTTACTAAAGTAAAAGGTGGTGATGAGGGAGAAGAGACCCTATGGGCATTGTGAACATTAGTTTCTCATCACCAGTTCTTCGGCTTTAGAGACCACCTTCTATAGTTCCTTGTTTCTTGCTAACATGCATATAATTACAGATACCAATGTTTGATCTCTTTACTGATGTGCACACTCCTAGAACTATGATCAGCTTATCTCCATATATTGGGCTATCTAAGCTTGATGCCAATCAGTGCCTTCATAGTCATGGTGAAAGAGGAAAAAAATGTTTGGTTTGTTTTTTAGTGGTTTTTTTTTTATTTATTTATTTTATTTTTTCTGTAGGAATATGTTCTTATACTACCATATCAGCCAGGGAGTTTTCTGTGTAAAGGAAGCCAGAATTGTCAGGATAATATTGGATTATATGCATACTTCTAGATACATACAGATTGCTTAAGTGCTTGCAGAAGCAAGTAACTTCTAAAAGCAGCTCCAATGTTTTTCCTTGCCTTTCCCATTCCCATTCCCATTTCCCTTCCTCTCCACTACCTTTTTCCCCTTCACTTTTGCTGTAAAAGTTTTGAGGTGAAAAATCATGCTAATTGGGGAAGGATCTATTGTACACAATAGTCAAATTAAAGACTACCTATATGTAAGCGCACACAATTAGTGTGTTTAAACAGACATTTGCATTTCAGTGCCTGACTTTTGCTAGGAATTTGATGAAACAACTGAAAAATGAACAACAGAAAAATCGCAGCCTTCCATGACAGAGGTATTTTACTCAGTTACAATCTTTATATTTTCCTTACCCTTCAATATTTAAAATAGATCAATGTTTGAAAATTTAACCTTTTTTATAAAAGATGAAAAATGTTTTATGCTATAGCACAGTCCCAAACAGTTCCTGAAAACCACAAAGTCAGGTTTAATTCTTTTGTTTTATAATCCCTTGTCAATATGTACCTTATAAGCAGAGAAATTAGATGGGGGCAAATGAAAAAACCACATCATTTTACATGTTTTGATTCTTTTTTCTGGTAAAAAAAAACCTCTTTGAGGAGGATATGCTGAGAAACATGCTGTCAGAGCTTTCTTAGGACTACACTGAACAGATGCTAGCAGTTTATGTGTGTCAGATTTGCAAACATCTCTTTTTTTCACACTGCCATGGGTGCTATTTACTATCATATGTAGTTTATGGGTTTATATGGCAAAGTTTTATCAGTGGGGGTGGGGGCCTACAGGGATGGCATTTGTCAGGACAGGCCAGGCTCTGTCCCATGTTGGATGGCCCCAACTAGCTCCAGTGGACCCACCAGAGGGCGCAGCTGAGTTTCTCAGCCGGATGGTGGTTCCTCAAGGAAAATATGCCAGAGACAGTCAAAGAAGAAAATAAAAATAAAAATAGAAACAGCAGAAGAAACACCCAGGTCAGAAGGAGATGGAGGTGCTCTGCAGCACAGGAGCAAAACCTGTCCTGCAGCCCACTGAAGGATTCACTCAGGGACAGGTGAAAAGTGCGAGGAGGAAGGAGTAGCACAGGAGCTGTTCTGGACTGTGCTCAATCCCCTCTTCCTCATCCGTCTGCATTTTCTGGTGTGGAGATGGAGGAGTATGGCATGAAGGAGTGAAGCTAAGCCTGGAAAAGCAGGAGGTAAGGTGCTGGTTTAATGTTTTCTTTTTGTTTACAGCTATCTGGATTAGTCATTACACAGTTATTTTAACTGG